>CABHPP010143875.1:0-19431 GCA_902168425.1 Peromyscus attwateri
CAACCAACCAACCAACCAACCAACCAACTGAACAAACAAACAAAAAACCCACAAAAAAATGAGGAATAAGAGCTGTAACGTTTATCTCCTTCTACTTCCTGACTGCAAATGCAATGTAGCCAGCTGCCTCACATTCCCACCATCCGGCTTCCCTGTCCTTTATGGACTGTTCCCACATACTGTTGAGCCACAATTAACTCTTCTTTCCTGGAGTTGTTTAGCCTGGTATTTGCCACATCAAGAAAAAGTTAACTATACCTGATTTTGGTAATATCTGAAGTTTGTCACTTTGGCATTCCCTGTTATATAATCCGATACATCATTATCTTCTCTACTAAACTAGTTTGAGTTTCTAGAGCTAGAAATAATTTTTTTCTAAAAAAAAAAAGCCTAATTACTTCAATGTAATGGTGATTTTGACTATTTTCCTGGGGAAAATGCATTCTTTGTTTTTCAGGAATCTGGGGACTAAGGGACAAAATGAATCACAAGAGATTGCATGCTTTTACATTTGTAAAGTACTGTTGTTAACATAAATCTTAGAGAAAAGATATAGTTTGATGCCCTTATTTTGTCAGTGAAGAAACTGAAGCCCAGAAAACTGAAGCAACTGACCTATAGATAGACCACAATTAGGATTAAATCAAGTTCATATTCTTTTTCCTATAATAATTTCCACCAGTTTCTTCCTTGTTTTCCAGGAAGGAAGACAGGTAGGATTCAGCCACTTGTATTGGAAAACAGTTCATGCTAGCAAAGAAGACATTGGACTTGCTGTAGAAACATGGATTTGAATCCCAGCTCGGCCACTTGCTAAGTGAGTTACTATCTTAGTTAGGGTTTCTATTGCTGAGAAGATACAACATGACCATGGCAACTCTTATCAATGAAAACATTTATTGGGGCTGGCTTACTGTTCCGAGGTTGAGTCCATTATCATCATGTCAGGAAGCATGGTGGCATGCAGGCAGACACGGTGCTGAGAGCTGAGAATTCTGCATCTTGATCCATAGGCAGCAGAAGGAGACTGTGTGACCCCCCCAAGGCATAGCTTGAACATATGAGAACTCAAAGCCCACCCTCAGTGACAAGCTTCCTCCAACAAGCTCAAAACTACTCCAGCAAGGCCACACCTCCTTATAGTGCCAGTCCCTGTGAGTCTACATGGGCCTTTTTTTTTTTTTTCAAACTACCATAATTACTTCACAACTCTAACCATGGGTTCTTCACAATGTCAATAGCATGGCATTACTAAAAGGCTATCAGTGTATATGGGCCTTCCTCAAATGAAAAGCCCATAGCACATTGCAAACATTTAACTTGATTCAAACGACATTCTAAAAACTCATATTCACCATCACATTTTATTTCCATTTTTGTTAAAGCATATTTTATAACTCATTTGGGGCATCCACTCCTTGAAGAATCTACAGCAATATCCTTATGTTTTGTGATAACTGTTTCATCTTATTTTCAAAGTAGGAAGTACTAGCTAACTATCCTATACCCATTGGGCATTGGTTCTGATGCACACTGCAGAACAGTATAAAAATATATTCTTATTCATAATACCTGCCTGATTTTTCTGATTCATAGTCCTGCAGACTGGGTCATTTGATACAATTCTATTTTCTTAGTAACACTAGCATAGGGATTGGTCCTTCATATCTTCTCATAAATTATTTTATTGAATCCTTCTCTATGAAATCAATTTTATTTTTATCTTTATGACACTTTTAAAGGGAGGATGAGTTCAATATGTCTCCCTAAAAACCCTCCAAATACTGTGATTGTGTTCATGTGTTTCAAATTATATCACTATAAAACCATTTCAGGATTTGTGTACAAAGAAGGGAAGTAAATATTTCTCTTTTTCACATCAGTCTCCTTTTCTAGGGCAAATTACTCCTTCCCAAACCACAGCAACAAAGTTAATCTCATGGTTTGCTCTTACCTGTGGAATACGAACAGAACATGGTACATGCTACGTTCCAGCAGAAGCTTCCAGATCTATCACGGGATTCTGCTTCTTTCCTTGCCACTCTATATGACATAATCCTTACCCCAGACTTCTTGGGCATGTGACAATGTATTCAGAGGACATACGTTCACACTGATATCTCCTTGTCAGTGAACGAAGAAGCCGAGATCTAATAGTGAAACTCATACAAGAGGTAAACAAAAAGACACACAGCCATGAAATTCAATTTTGTTGTCAATAGTTTGTAATTCTCGTTCTCCAATTGATTTTTGCATTAAAAGATTTTTTTTAAAAACAATTATTGCACTTATTTATTTAGCTTGTGTTGTGGGGACAGGGATTCTAGCATAACAAGGCTCACATGACAGTAAGAAGACTACTTGCTGGACTTGGCCCTTTTCCTCCATCGTTGTGTGTCAGGGACCGAACTTAGACCCTCAGGGTTGGCAAGCACCTTTACTCACTGAATCATCTTTCCTGCACGAATTTCAAGATCTTTGATGCCACTGCTAAGTATTTACAAGTTTTGGTGATGGAATCGAAGTGCCCATTCTCACTTGAGAGTGTTAACTCGAGAGTCCTAGACAGCCATTAGAGTGAAAATAAATCCTAACCCCACAGAGACATGTCTAACTACTATCGTACTTCGCCAGACAGAATGACTGAAGTTGCCACCCTTAGGGTCCCCATCATAAACTCCTCCGCTGCCCCATCCGTCCATCTTTGGGTGAAGACATTTTTATAGTGGCTCATCATCAAGAATCTCCTCCCGAGTTTTCCTTGCTGAGTGAGCCCCCTCAGATTCCAAAGGGCAGTAGATTTAACATCCAATTTGAATACTTGTCAGCTTCACATGGAAACCAAGCAATGCATGTTTGATTGCTCTCTCATCTGTTGTTCGTATCTTATTAAAAATCAAAGAATGAGTACAGTGGCTTTCCCTTCAGAATAAAAATGATTTGAAGTATACATTGCAGTTTACTTCAAATCTTTCATAAATTGTGTTCCTACAAGTATAGCCTCAAATCAAAATAATGAGCGCTATATAAAACAATTTCCAATGTAGCTTAACTTATTTTTAGTCTACCTAATGTCAGGTTACCAACCATATAACAAACCATGGATGATTTGTACAGGGTAGGCACATCACACTCTAATTTGTCTATAGATTATATCAAGGAAGGAACATGGAATCATGAAAAATAAAGAGGCACCGACTCTCTGAGCTCCTTTGTTGTATTTATATCTTAAGAAATTGTGTCTTTAGTTGCGAATTAAAAATGAGTTGTCAGGCTCCCTTAATAATTAATGTTGAAGTGAGCAACTGTTTCAAGTGCACACATTCCATTTAGTGTTAAACAGCGTTATATTTACTGTAATTCCACCTTTCATCCTAATGCCAACCTTTAAATCTTTAATGCTTTAATCACACTTCTTTTTCTGACATCCCTTGTGAGTTCCTCAAGCCAATGCCCACTTCTTCGTGATAAGGTGGGCACTTGATGCTGGGAGGGTTAGTCAGCAGCCATTGTTAATTATTAAGGAAAACAAAACGCAGCTGCTGGAAATCATGTTTGTTCCCAGCAGGGCACGCTACCTTTCATCTGCTCTGACACCAAGGCAAATGAAGTCCTGAAAGGGAGATAATGCATTTCAAGAACACGGTCCCACAGAAAATGAAAGAATTTCCTATGAAATTAATGAACCTAATTACCAGATAATGTCGTATTTGCCTTTCAGTAAAATATCTGCTTTCATTAGAGAGTTCTGGAAGGGGGAGAAGTCATGGGGTGTGGTCCTAAGAAATAGCCTTCCTGCTGGTTGGAGCCATATGAAATAGAAACAAGAAGGCAATTTTATAGTTTGTCACCCATGTCCTCCCCTAAATCCCAAGA
The DNA here is from genome assembly GCA_902168425.1 of Peromyscus attwateri. Lineage (NCBI taxonomy): Eukaryota > Metazoa > Chordata > Mammalia > Rodentia > Cricetidae > Peromyscus > Peromyscus attwateri. Next base: position 3,877 of record CABHPP010143875.1, read on the forward strand.
GACTATTCTTTTTAAGGCTTAACCAGGGTTTTGAATCATTAATCCATCTCTCCGAGTCTTAAGATCCTCACCTTAAGCCGGAGGTTCTCAACCTGTGGGTTGCTACCCCTTTGGGGCTTGAATGACCCTTTCACGCTGGAGTCACATATCAGATACTTGCATTGTGATTTTTATAGTAGCAAAATTACAGTTATGAAGCAGCAAAGAAAATCATTTTATGGTTGGGGGTCACCACAACATGAGTGACTGTATTAAAGGCCTGCAGCATCAGGAAGGTTGAGAACTAAACACAGAATATTCAATAATTTGTTTTTATTTTATGTGTTGGTCTGCATATATTTTTGTTCGCCATATGTATGACTAGCACCCAGAGATGCCAGAAGAGGGCATCAGATCCCCAGGAACTAGAGTTAACTGATAGTTGTGAGCAACCTTGTGAGTGTTGGCAACTGAGCTTGGGCTCTCAGATGGCTGTCTGTAAGAGAAGCATGTGCTCCCCAGCCCAAGCATAGGACATTTAAAATATTAACAGGAGATTCCTTATTAAGCCTCTTAGTACAATGACTGACATTTTAACAAATCTCATTCAGTGAGTATCATCCAATCCCGGAGACTTCACAAACAGTAGTGATTTCGCATCTGTAAATTTAACTAATCACAGGCAGAAAAAATTTGAAAGTTGGCTTTACTGGGTATTTGAAGAATTACCTTGTCATTCACACAGAACAAACTCCGCTTTTATGGCATTCACATATGTATTAAGTATTATAAATGAACTAAAGATAATTAGAATATAATATATATGAGGAATGTACAGGAGATGTACAAGTATCGTATTACACAAGGAGTTTGAGTGTCCACGGATTTGGGTGTCAGTGGGGCTCCTAGCAGTATTCCTTGATGATACAAAAGGACAACTATAGTTATTTCATGGCCACTACCATCCTAAATGTTGGGTGTGATAGCTATATGACCATTATCTGTTAGTTCAGACAAAATCTGTTAGGAGGACAAAATACGTGAACTTGGATCTTTCTGATTAGGAGAACTGCACTGATTTTAGGTAGTAAGTACGAATATAAGTTTCCCACAGGAGGAAAAAAACCAAACACAACAATGATTAATAAATAAAAATTCATGATCTTTAAGTGATAATTATTTTTGAAATTAATATAGTTTCATACATTTATCAATTTGTGTCTTTGATTTTTTTAATTTTATATACATATTGTGATAATGCTATCAATTTGACGGAATCTATAATCACCTGGAAGATGGGCTTTCTGGACTTGACTATGAGGGATTATCCTGATTCTCAACTCTGGATCCATTCCCTGGGCATGGGATCCTGGATGGTATAAATGGATAAGTCAAATGGAACAGTCGTGGATATCCATCTTTCTCTTCTTTTGAGTGTGGATGTGATGTGACCAGCTCCCTCAAATGCCTATGGCTCTGATTTCGCTGCCTTGATAAACTTACACCTGGAACTGTGTGCCAATATAAACCTTCTATCTCTTAAGTTGCTTTAGTCAGAGTATTTTATCACAACAACAAAAGTAGCTAAACTAGGCATGTAATAAATTTTGGCCCTTTTTGCTCTTCTTAATCTTTCTCATAATCCCCCACCCCACCCCCTGCTTTCCCATTAAAATCCTTCATTCCATCAAGTCCCCTAAGTACTTTGATATATTGTTTTTAATTTTGTGACCCACTGAGTTAAATAATTAGGTAGTTTGCATGTGTATGGATCAGAAGGGTTAATAACTAAGACATAGACAACTTGTTCAAAATGTAAATTTTGATTATAACACAGCATTAACAAAAATTTGAGTGGGGAGGATGGCAGTATGAGGGCTATCAAGACAGAAGAGACTCAGGAAACAGACACATAGTCTAGTTGGTGTCTCTGCTGCTCTAGTATACCTGCTTTGTACTACAGGAATCCTTTGGCAGCATCAGCGGGTGAAGCACCAATACCATCACCCTGAAAATGAATTTATAATGGTAGGAAGGACAGCTGTGCAAAGCCTAGACCTGCTTCTAAGGGCCTTTAAGGTTAAGTGAACTTCAAATGGCTTCTGAGGAGGAAGGAACCATGTATGATCAGACTTCTGGGTTTGGTAGGGGTCCCAAAATAGTCTTAAAAAAAGACTCCTAACTATTATTGGTTCATGAACAATGTTAGAAACTCTCTTAAATCCTATGGATATTTTCTGGAGAGAAGACATATTTATATACTCAGGTAAGGAATCACATGGGATTTTATTTTGTACCAGTGATTTTTAAGTACAAAGTTTAAGTTAAGTTAGTTGAAGCTAAACTCCCAAATGGCTGTAACCTCTGCACTATCCATTGTGCGCTGAGGCTTCCCTGAGGGTGAGTGTTAGCAGTGATGTGCTCAACAACTAACTGATTACAAGGTATCAGGGGATGTCCAGAGCAGAGTGTACACCCAGAATGCGTGGCCTGCATTGACTGCTGCAGAATATGTGGCACAGACTAAGAGTGAGAACCCCTTAGGAGCTGTGTCCCTTCACACAAATCACTACCAATCACATATCATGCGTATATCTTTTAAATTTTGTTTTGTTTTTGCTTTTGTTTTTCAAGACAGGGTTTCTCTGTGTAACAGTCCTAGATGTCCTGGAACTTGCTTTGTAGACTGGGTGGACCTTGAATTCATGGAGATCCACCTGCCTCTGTCATCTAAGTGCTGGAATTAGAGGGGTGTGCCAACACTGCCTGGCTGGATATGTCTTATTCTATTATTTTAGAGTTTCTATTGCTGTGAAGAGATACCACGACTATGGCAACTCTTATAGTGGAAAACATTTAATTGAGGCTGGCTTACAGTTTCGGAGGTTTAGTCCATTGTCATCATAGTGGGAAGCAGAGCAGCCTGCAGGCAGGCACGGTGCTGGAGAATAGCTGAGAATTCTGCAGCTGGATCCGCAGGCAGCAGGCAGAGAGAATGACAACACACTTTCTCCAACAAGGCTTCACCTCCTAATAGTGTCACTCCCTATGGGCCTAGGGGAGCCATTTTTATTCAAACGACCACATCTATATTATCCACATACAATTAAGTAAATAATTTCATAAAGTATAAGTTACTATGATGCAATACCTTCTTCAAAAGAAAAAGACAAAATATTAACATTTTGTATCATTTCATATAACAATTATCATGTTCAATAATTCTATTTTATATTTAAAGAAATACACATCATAAATACTTAAGAAAAAGCTCCTCACTGTTATCCTAAAATTGTTAACATTCTTCTTTCTCTGTGGTGCAGAGAAAGCCGAATGCCCTAACCCTGATCTACTGCCTGAAAACTTCCCTTAGAAAGCTGTATTTGGAGACGTTTGTTTGTGGTGCTGGAGACGTACCCCAGAATCCTCCAAATTCAAAGCAGTGGCTCTACTGCTGAGTTACATTCACAGCTACAGTGATTTAATAAATGGCTGAGGTATGGGTATTTCTTGATGGAGATAGTCCTTACTGATTTTAGATTAATATCGTCTGAAAAATGAAAAGACCGCATGAATCAGCTTCACTCTCCCAGCTGTAGAAAAGTGCCCATGACCACACAACAGGGACAAAGGTTAGTTGCGGAAGTTGTGATCAGATTGAGACGTATGTGGGTTTGAATCTCACATCCACCACGTACAAAGTGTCTGCCCTTGGCCAAGGTAGCTTACGGTCCCATTTGCTTCACTATCAAAAGGAAAACACATTTGTTATAGTTTGTTTTATAGGTTAAATAAGAGATGCAGGTTAAGTGTAGCATAGGTCTGGTTCACGTAAGTCATGTGTGTCTGTTATCATTTTTTCCCTGTCATTTGTCATGCATTCATCACACACCTTTAGAAGTCCTTTTGCTACTTATGGGAAGTAAAATTCCAGGAGTGTTAACCCCTTATGAGACATACTGTCTTTCTGAATCTTTATCCTTTTTGTACTAAAGCTTTAGCTGTTTACTTTTCTCCCACTTATACCATATATTTATGACATATCATGATGTAATCAAGGCATTGAGACAAAGCAGAAAACATTAGTGATTTTCTGATGCAAGATGCTACCAGGGCCTCAGAGAAGGAATAGTTTCCTTAGCTGGGGTAGATAAAGGGTGGCATTTGACGGAAGAGGTAAACAGGTGTGCAGATAGCCTCAGGTAAAGTCACCAGGATGGGAGTCAATGATGAAGGCCACACAAAACCCAGGAATCTGAACAGCACCCTGAAAGAGAGGAGGAATTACTAATATGGGGAGTATGGTGTGACTTCCTTGGCTGATGTGAACTAACATCTATTTGTCCCAGACAGACAAAAGAAACACACAAGTCTAACTCAGGGAACCAGCGAGTTTATCGGGGTTAATTACAAGAGCATGGAGGACTCAAAGACAGCAACATCATAAAGAAGCCAATTCCAGCATACCCGGAGCTCCCTGTAACTGATAGGTATATGAGCTTGTGGATACTCTTTCCTTGTCCCAACATTTTTTTACTGTGTGTGTGTGTGTGTGTGTGTGTGTGTGTGTGTGTGTGTGTGTGTATGTGTATATGTGTTTATAGGGAGAAGTTTGTAAATCTTGTAAGTTTCAGAAACTTCTTGAGACTATGAGATTTATTTACTTCCTGAGTCCTTTGTATTTTGTTTAGTTCCTGGGTCTTAACAGCCTCCTCTTTCTAGGAAGAAATTTTTTTCAGTTCACAGGAAATAGATGCATAACAGGGAGGGAAGAAGAGCAGAGGATGACTCTCCAAGGTAAGGACAGAATCCTAGCAGGAGGGCACACCAGGCCTCAATCTAAAGATACCCATGTGTGCTGAGATTTAGGGGAAGAATCCAGCTTGAGATGTGCAGGATGTTGAATTATGCTTCCAACCCAACTCAGGTCATATAGAGAATTTGAAGTGTAGACCTGTTAGCTTTAGTTGCTGTGATAAAGGCCCATAAACTGGGTGATTTGAAATGACAGAAACATTCCCTCATAATCTTGAAGACTAGAAGTTTGAGACCATCATTGACTTGACCATGTACATTCTGAAGTCTTGAGAGGAGACCCCTTCTTTACTTTTTGTAACTTCTGGGAGTTTTTGGAAACCATTGGCATTTCTAGGTATGCAGATGCAACGTTCTAATCTCTTCCTCTGCCTCCCCTTGGCTTTCTTCTTCTGTCCTATGCCTCTGTGTCATAGTGTCTTCATCTTTGTGTAGATCCCAGTTATTGATAAAGCTCACTCTAACCTAAGATAAATTTATTTTAACTATAATATGACTCAAAAAATTTCTCTATTCCAAAATGAGGTCACATCCACCTATTTCAGTGGGTGTGAATTCTGAGAGTATACTATCGCAGCCAGGATTGTCCCTTGACAATCTTATTCAGCTATGAAAAAGAATGAAACACTGTCATTTGTGAATATATGGATGGGTCTAAAGATCACTAAGTGAGGTGAAATAAGCCAGGGACAGAAAGACAAGTATCATGTAATCATACATACATATAATGCTAACTGCTAATGTACATGATTTTAAAATGTTACATTTGTAGAAGGTGAGAGTAAAGTGGTGTTGACCACAGACATGGAGAGCAGAATGGCAAGAGAAATGGAGAAAGGTTGATCATTGGGTACTAAGTTCTTGTGAGGCACAAGTAAGAAGCTGTGGTGTGGATTTTTTATAGTAGGGTAACTACAGATAAAAATTATATACTGTAGCTATTTTTTAAAAAATCTGGATGAAAGGATGGATATTTGTAAGATGAGTTGCTGAACAGTCTTATTAATAAAAAAACCAGAGCCAGATATTGGAGTGAAAACTGAGAGATCAGAAGAATAGGACAAGCCATAGCCAACCTCACCTTACTGACTCCTCAGCCTCCAAAGAGACCTACTTCCTGTATACCCACACTATATGCCCTTCTGTCCTTGCCATCTTACTTCCTCTCTCCACCCAGCTACATCACTTCCTCTTTCTGCCCAGCTCTGTCACATCCTTCTGTCTGTATAGACCTCTAGACCTTTATGTTTAATTAGTTTTGGACTATCACGCCTGGCTCTGTTCCCAGTGTGGCCTTGAACTCACAGAGATCCATCTGGAGATGTCTGACGGATGTCAAATGAAGGTCCAGATTTATTAACAGATCCATGAGGAATGGAAGAAGGGAGTTGTGGTGGTTTGAAAGAAAAATGGCCCCCAAAGGGAGTGGCACTACTAGGGGTGTGGTCTTGTTGGAGGAAGTGTGTCACTGTGGGGGTGGGCTCTGATTTCTTTTTCTCAAGCTTCACTCAATGTGACAGTCAGTTGACTTCCTATTGCCTGCAAGATATAGCACTCTCAGCTCCAGGACCACTGTCTGCCTGCCTCTTGCCATGCTCCCTGTCATGATCATCACGGACTGAACCTCTGAAACTGTAAACAAGCCACTTCAATTAAAAGTTTTCTTTACAGGAGTTACTGTGGTCATGGTGTCTCTTCATAGCAATAGAAACCCAATCTAAGACAGAAGATGGTACCAGGGACCAGGGTATTGCTGTGATAGGCCTGGCTGTGTTTTTGTTTAGAGTAATATGGACTTTGGTACTTGGGGTTGGGAAAGTAGTGGAATGCTTTAAGCACTACTTAATGGGGAATACTAGTAGGAGCATAGAAGACACCAGGGCTGATAATGATTTAAAGTATGGGGAGCTAGCTCAAGAAGCTTCAGCAAAGAATTTTAGTATGTTGCCTAGAAATAGTTCTTGTGATATTTTGGTGAGAGTGGCTGCCTTTTGCCCTTGTCTGAAGAGTCTGCCTAAGGCTAAAGTAAAGAGTTTTGGATTGATTCCATTGGCAGAAATCTCAAAACAACCTAGTATAGACTCTGTTGTGTGGATATTAATGGTAATTCTAATGAAGATTTATAATGGAAAGGAACAAGCTGAAGAGGGTAAATTATGAAATGTAAATTTTGAAGAGAAAATGAGTACCATGAAGTAGAATGAAACTAAATACTTTGTTCAAGGAGATAAACAGATTAAGAAATGGAAAATAGGGAGTGGTAATCTCAGGGCAAGATCTCACCCAGTTAAGGTTCCAACTTGTGACAAAGAACTAAAGAAAAGCTTAGAGCTGGGTGTGATGGGTCATACCTTTGATCCCAACACTGAGAAGGGAGAGGTTGGCAGATCTCTGAGTTTGAGGCCAGCCTGGTCTATGGAGCAAGTTTCAGGACAGCCAAGCTTAGGCAGAGAAAGCCACAGAAAGCTGGTAAAGATGTAATTGAATGAGGAGCCCCAGTAAGCAGCATAACTTGGCAGCTTTGGCCATGTGGTTCTGGCTTTAGAGTTAAGGATAGAAGAAATGGGTTATGGGATTTACCTCTTTGCCTAAAGAAAGCTTTGGAGGTCAGGCATGTGCCAGGAGTGTCCCTGAATGGAGGCCTTGAGAGGCCATTGCATGAAGCTGTGAAGGTGAAGTCTGGATTGCCTTGGAGAATCCAAGATGTTAAAGATATCAGAGTTGTGGGATACCTCCTGAAGAGAACTGCTAACACAAAGTGGAACCAGTCCAAGACAAAGAAGGGTGCTGCAGGCAACAAAGCTGAACAGACTTGGAGATATGGAGAGGGCTTTAACATCAGACATGGAGATGCAGAGTTCACAGTTTGCCCAGCTGGTTTTTGGTCTTGCTTTTGTCCAGTATTTCCTCCCTATGCTCCCTTCTCAGCCTTTAGAAATGGTTATGTAAAATCTGTGCCATTATATGTTGGAAGTATGTGATCTGCTTTATGATTTTGATTTTGATTTTTACAGGGGAATTACAGTTAAGAGATTTCCATGTGTCTCAGAAGACACTTCGGACTTTCAAACAAGTTTAAGACTGTATAGACTATGGGGACTTTTGAAGTCAAGTGAACACATTTTTTTTTGCATTATGATATGGCTTTGTGGGCCAGAGGGCAGAATGTGGTGGTTTGAAAGAAAATGGCCCCCAAAGGGAGTGGCACTACTAGGAGGTGTGGCCTTTCTGGAGGAAGTGTTGTCACTGTGGGGATGGGCTTTAGGTCTTTTTATCAAGTTTTACTCAGTGTGACACTCTGCATCTCCATGTCTGATGTTAAAGCCCTCTCCATATCTCCAAGTCTGTTCAGCTTTGTTGACTGCAGCACACTTCTTTGTCTTGGACTGGTTCCACTTTGTGTTAGCAGTTCTCTTCAGCAGGCATCCCACAACACTGATATCTTTAACATCTTGGATTCTCCAAGGCAATCTACTTCCTGTTGCCTGCAAGATGTAGCACTCCCAGCTCCAGCACCACATCTGTCTGCATCTGCCATGCTTCCTTCCCCATCGTGATCATATGGACTGAACCTCTGAAACTATAAGCAAGCCATCCCTGTTAAATGCTTTCTTTATATGAGTTACCATGGTCATGGTGTCTCTTCATAGCAATAAAACCAAAGTAAAACAGAAGCGATGTAATACAACAAGTCTGCTATGCAGTACAACTCCAAAATATAGTCAGAATTTCACAGAGCAGGAAAGTAAGAAAATTCTCATGTTCTAAGAGCCAGAACAAGCCCCAGAAGACATGTATCACACTGACCTTCTTCTCTAGGTCTGCTTCTTCCTTGATTTTTTTTTCACCATCTGCAAAAGGATATAAGCTTTACACAATTGTACTCTCTTTTCCTCCTCAAAGCATCCCCTCTGTCTGATCCAGCCATGACAATTTCTGGTCAAGTCTTTTAAAAATACTCAGGGTCACTTTTCAAGTTGTTCACCCCATCCTACTTCCAGCCAAGCAAATTCCCCGAAGATGCTCACTGAATGCAGAACAGGAACTAAACATCAAACAAGAAAACTGGAAAGTGGAAAAAGAACACTGGAGTTGCTGAAAATGCAGAAACTTTTTTTTTTGTATCATTTCAATGTCCTTTGGTCTTCTGAGCAGGTATTCCAAGCACACTGTTTGAACTAGGGTTCACCAGGAGGTACATTTTTAAAGGTCTGTTTTTCCAGTATTATCATGCCAGCTGGAGTTACTTATTTCATTCTAACTCAGTAGGAATCCACAGGCTGCATAAAAATACATTAAGGAATATTTATAAGATGGCAAGCAGGACCAAATACATGAGAAAGAATAATATTGTGCATTGCTCATTATAAACATGATCATTTTGTGTATGTAACGGATGTGTTGTTAAAGCACAGTGGGTTGTTTGAAGTTTACAAGTTTGTTATGGATTGATTTATTCATGAAATGCTTTGTTTCTATGACAACTTTATTGGCTTGCCTGTGGTCTAAATACATATAGGCATGGCAGGAATTCCACGGTACAAAACAAATTACACACTCCCTTCTGAATCACTTGCTGCCTTTAGGGAGTGTAGCAAAAGAATTTCCAACCAGGACAGACATCACCATACGCAGAGAGAGCATTAGAGAGATCATATAATAAGAGGAAAGAGGCTTTTAAAAAAGAACAACTTAAAAGTCTCCAATGGCCTCCAACTCCATAATATAAGGGAAGATGGAAATGAGCAACACAACCCTCAATGTAAGATAAGAGAAATATAATCTACCCACAATGCATGAGGTTTTTTATTTAAGCAAAAACATTGATCAAAGACTCACAATTCCTGCTATAAATAATGTCCCTTGAAGAATACCATTAATATTCACAACAGTTGTGTAACTACAAAAGAAACTCAGAATTGTTTAGAGGAAATAATGGATTTGGGAAGATAAAAGGGAAAGGTGAAAGAGAGGAAGGGAGGGAGGGAGATTTCTGTGGACCAGGGATAATCAAGGAGGGAATGGTTTCTAGTTATCTAGTGAAACTGAAGTCAGGGAAATTGTGCCAGAGGGGGTGTAGACTTTGTGACTGCTAGAGAAGAGAGAGAAGAATCCAAATTATAATCCTCACATTACCACAGAAATAAATGCCTAGCCAGTCAAGGGAGAAAGATTAAAAAGTAAAATCATTTTTTTTATAAAGTCAGAGAACACTATGCTGTGTAGTGAAAACAGACTTAGAGTGAAATGATACAAATACAGCTGAAAATATACACAAAGGACATACTATTCCCAGCCATAACACACACACACACACACACACGCACGCACGCACGCACGCACGCACGCACGCACGCACACACACACACACACACACACACACACATCCCGTGTGTTTACACATATGTATGTAAGCAAGAAACTGACATCAGATGTCTTCTTCAATTACTCTCTGTCTCACTTTTGAGACAGTGTTTCTCTGAACCTGGAGTTCACTGATTGGCTAGTCTGGCTGGCCAGTGAACTCTCCTGATCTTCCTTTCTGTGCCTCCTTGGCATTGTACTTACAAGCAAACACCATTACATTTGTCTTTTTACATATGTCCTGGGAACTTAAACCTAGTACACTTTACCAGTCAAGCCTTCTTTTTTTTTATTTAATATTTTTTTCCCTGAAAATACTGAGATGAGTCTAGTATGAGTATGTGCATAGCTTTAGATGGTAACCCTGCCTTTCTATTATCACTATGCAGTAAATCTTAACTCTATCCTAATGTAGGTATTACTGACACAGAGCTTCTGGGTTGTTATGATGTCTACTCAGAGAGCACAGAACACCTGATCTCAGATTTTCTTTAGGTCCAGTGTTTTTTTATTTATTTTATAATTTAATTTAATTTTACATATCAGCCACGGATTCCCCTGTCCTCCCTCCTCCCCCCCCCCTCTCCCCAGCCCACACCCCATTTCCATCTCCTCCAGGGCAAGGACTCCCCTGGGGATTCAATTCAGCCTGGTAGATTCAGTTGAGGCAGGTCCAGTCCCCCCCTCCCTTCACCCAGGCTGAGCAAAGTGTCCCTGCATAGTCAAGTCTTCTTTCCAGTCCCTTCTACTTTTGCCAAAACTACCTTGAGTTTCCTGCTCTTATTTCCATTTCTCCAGATATGGTAAGAATGTGCTGATAACAGAACAGGATGGAGTATGAGAGCAACTTTTGGAATTATTTCATCTCTAAGCACTTGAGTTCTAGCTCATGGGCTGGATTAAACAACTGTTTGTGGACCATCTAACCTCATAGCCATAGCAGATTAAGTCAGAGATGAACACCTGCCTTAGAAGGATCAAGCCGTTTACTTGTAAGCAATTCATTTCTTTTAATAGTTGAATGCTGAAAGGAATAGTATGCAGAATGAATGGTCACATCACAAGTTCTGATAGGAAGAGAAGAAGGACAGGCAACAGGGAGAAAAGGACTAAAAGCACGACACAGGCGTCATCAGTACATTGCTTAGATGTAATTACTTTAACTCGTTAATCTAAAGGTCTATAATAATACCATTTTAAGGCAATGTAAATAGCAGGGACCTCAGGATGAGATGCATAAGCTTCATATACCCTACGGGGCAAAAAGGTCTATCTGCTATTTTTAATATTGTTTGCTTCCATAAATTTGGGAGATGAAACATCTTTCTAAAAATTTAGCATTAAAATTAAAATGTACTTATATTTCAGAGTTTGTACAAGTCGGACTTAGATGGTTGAATCAGAAATACATCCAATGCACTTTTGATCACTGAATGTGCTGTGTATTGACTTTAGGCTTCTATAGTTCACAGCAGTATTATGAGGAGCTTACAGGTAAGACCCATATGCATTTGGCACTGCTGAGTATACAATATGAAGAAATTGATGCTGATATACAACATTCTTCTCTTCAAACTTCTAAATTGAAGCAGAAATCAGGAAGCATATTTAAAACGATACCTAACCAGAGTCAGTTTTGTGTTCATTTCACTGTTGTGGTGATCTGAACAAGAATGGACACTTTTCCTCTATTCACTCTCTGTACCCTCCCTCACACTCTCCCCAAGTCCCCTCCCACACTCTTAAGTTGATAGCCTCTTTTTATTTAATTGTTATTATTACAAACACATATACATATTTCTATATATCTGTACACACACACACACACACACACACACACATATATATATATATATATATCCTGCTGAATCCAATTTTGTTGACCTGTGTATGGTTTTAAATCTGGACACTCTGCATTGATAAGCCAATAAAGTCTGCTGTGAAATGGTTCTCCTAGAAATGGCTGCATAAACAATACTGGAAGAATGGTACTATCCATGGACATGTTACTATAAAGGGGGACATTTTGCAGGGTCCCACACTTAGGCAACTAATGATTCCATAGAGAAAGAGACTTAGCCTCTCCCAGGGATGAGTCTCCTGACTGTTGTTCAATACAGAATAGTCAGCCTTTAAATAATATACACACTATCAACAAAAATTGTATTAATTTTGAGAGAGGGTTTTCCATTGACTTAGAGCTTGACAATAAAACTCAACTAGCCTGCCAGCAAGCCCCGGAGGTCTGCCTGTCCCTGTCTCCACATTCCTTTGATTATAGGAACATTTCACCATGCCAAGGATATGTGTGTTCATTTTATTTTATCAATGAGACAACGTGTTGACCCAGGATCCTTTATTTGAATGCTTCTTGTTGTCTGCAACTGTCACCAGCCTTGAGATTCTGTCCAAATTTCTGTCCTTGAAGCATCAGCTTGTGACTGGCATCTTGGCCTTTTTCGGCCATTTTCAGCTTTTCCAGGGTATGGAGGACCTGATAGTCCACATCTTGGAGCTTCTTCTGCTGAAATGGATGGGCCAGATGCTGTTTCTCAAATGCCTTCCACAGATTATGGTCATGGGTTGTGACCAGCGTCAGTACCACCCTGGAAGTACAGGTACCTCACTGTGTAAGTAGCTCGTGTTGAAGCAGTCCTTATCACAGACAGACAGCTCTTTTTTGTTTGGCCAGCTTTACTGTATCCACCTATCCAGGGATTTTCAGTTTTCGGGACTCTTTGAAAAAGGCTGTCTGAGGACTGAAAGGTATCCTGGGTCTTCCACGCTGTCAGCCAGGGGAAATGATGGGTTTGCTTAGAGGTTTTTTGCTTGTTTGTTTGTTTTCTGTTTTGTTTGTTTTCCCCTTTCTGATACTCAGGTATATTCCAAGCAAACTCATGTCTTCCAAGACAAGAACTATAGTGCCAGAACAAACTCTTTAGCACCCCACCCCCCCCAATTGCATGTCCACAAGGAAATGTGCCCTGATAAACAACCAGCAATGGCACTGGGTAGCCACAGACTCTACACATGTCCTGATTTGGAGAGGCCATACCCATGCAATGGAGTATGCAGCATCCCAGTTTACTGCAGTTATGTCAACACAAAGGTCACCTGGATACAAGTAGACCAAATGGGTCAATAAACATGATTGTCTTCTGAGGATTAAAAAAAAAAAAAAGCATAATGAAGAAAATTGAATCCTCTTACAGGAAGCTCCTGTGGAGTTCCCCAGGGGAATGTGTACCATATGAACACCTTGTCTACCACCACTTTAGTGCCTCAATCATTTTGCTAATTTGACATGGGAGTCCTCAATAAGATAAAATCTAAGGCATCTAGACATTTGAGCACTTACTATGTAGTAATGTTTTTTAGTTTGTTTTTTTTTTTTTAAACTCACTTTCTGACCTGATATTCTTCATAGTTTGTATTGTACTGATTAAAACCTTCATCCTTTTGAGTAAATCTTAGGGAGTTTTTTTGGATTTAACTAAAATTTTCAGCTTAAATTCCTGTGATTTCAGCTGATCAAAACCAATTTAGCGTAGGCTGACCCAGCCTTGGCCAAGTCAGGGGTTATGAGACAGAGAGAAGGGGAAAGGATATAATCAGGAAGAGCCAGCTAACAGGCAATTAAAGCTCCATTGCTTCCCCCATCACAAAGCTCCTTATCTGGACTCTCAAATACAAGGGAAAAAGCCAGCCCAGAAAAATTGCTGTGTACTTTGCTTGGCCATTTTGGTTTCTCTCCCTCTTCTTTCTTAAGATTCGTCTGCACTCACTCAGAACTCATTCGTTTTTTCAACCTCTTGATCTCATCCCCCGACTGAGCTCTTTGAGAATTCCGTTTTATTAGAAACATTTAGATTCCTCTTTCTTAGACACATGCCAGTTAGTTGTAAAGTGATTAAGGGTGTGCTGTATTCATCCCTATCACTCTTAGTGAAACACATAATCCCTCTGCCCTGGGCCCTGCCAGGGTGCCTACCCAGGCTTCTCAGAGCTCCTGTTTTAATTACCACAGTCGCCCACTCCTTGGCCTTGGTGTTCCATATTTTCTCCTTGTTTAGTTTGCCACTGCCAAGTCAATTTCTCTTTCATGCCAGCGTGTTGATGTATTCCTTGGATCTTGACATGGCTTCCTTAATATTCATGTTTCAGCTTCTGATTCTTGCCTCTTTTACAGCCATTTGCCTTTCTAGAACTTTCTCTCCTGCCCCTTCATTCAGAGTAGCAGTCCAGTCTTTTCTCTTGTCCCCTTTCCAATTTGATGGTGCCTTTGACAGGAAGATCTATATATTTACATTTTGTGTATGAGGGCTTCAGTACATATACCAAGGACACTTAGTGTTGATCTTCTGTAAGTATCAATATGGCATATTCTAGAAAATTTTATTAAGCAAATTTTTAAGGAAACAAAAGAGTGATTTGATTGTTTGCCATTATTCCCATTATCACAGACTGCTAGTGAGCAGCATAATGGAGGCGAAGACATGAACACTTTTTTAATTTAAAAAATAATTTTATTCAGTTTACATACCAACCACAGATCCCCCTCTCATCCCTCCTGCTGCTCCTCTCCCCGCCTTCCCCTCTGGCCAACCCCTATGCCCTCCTCCAAAAGGGTAAGTCCTCCCATGGCGGGACATTAAAGCCTGGTACTTGACATGAAAACTTTTATGAAGTATCTCCCAGAATCCTTTCACAACAGATTTTAAATCATTTATTTTTAAAATTCTATTGGTATATTAAAAATTAGTTAATTGACCCTCGAGAATAAGTAGATAACTTAGAACTATCCAGCCAATCCCCATAACTAACTTGAATGCTAAAATGAAAATCTGAGGAAACTGTATTCATCTTTGAACTCAGCAGTACTTAGTTTGCATACATCTTAAGTAGTATTTGCATTAATGGACTAAAGCCAGTAGTATAACCTACTTCTGACTCCTTTTTCAACTAAGAGTTATATATGCAATAAAAATGGTAAAATATCACACTGATGCATCAAGAGTCTACATTAGATGCTGGAACTACTTACAATAAAGCAATAGTTTCATTGAATCTTTTGACTATGAAAAGAACAACCTTCATCTTAAACAGAAAAATGTTAATTAATTCTTTGAGAGCTTCATAAAATGTATTTTGATCATATTTATCCCAACTCCATCTTTTAACTCCAAGATCTATCCTCTTCCTATTTCCTAAACTTTGTGTCCTATTTCAAATTTTAATAACCTCTTGACTCCGATTTGTGTCGCCCATATACTTCTGGGGATACGACCATCTATTGGAGAGTGATGGAACTACCAATGCATCCAGGAAACCAGGAATGTTCTGTAGGTAGGGAGGAGTAGTAAGGCCTTAAGTGACGGGGGGGGGGGGGGGGGGGGG
>CABHPP010143875.1:19531-37603 GCA_902168425.1 Peromyscus attwateri
AACACAGATGGATATGAGGAGGAAAGGAGGAATATGGAGAGCGATGTTTAAGTGGGGGGAGGGATGAGAGCATAGGGCAGACAGAGGAGGGGGTCAAGAGCGGGATAACTAACACAAAGAATGTTTGAAAAAGCCATATGGAAACTACTGTTTTATAACTAGCATTAATTTTTAACATTATCAGGTGGGGTATTTTATAATGGCTAAACGTGGTCACTTCACTTTTGTGACTACAAGATAGAAATGCTACAAGATCTGGTAGAAACATGTACATGGGCATACCTGTGTTTGCTGAAGGAATAGAGGAATCAAATGGAATTTTGGTCTGCTTTTAACTTCAGTTACATTAATTTTACCATTATATTGACTAACATGTTGGTGATAGGAAGACCGTTTGTTTAAAACATATGGCTATTTATTTTCTCCCCATCAAGGCTACCTTTTAAAATATTTGAAATTTCATAGCAGCTCATCAAAATGATAATTTAGGAAAATGTTGTTTTTCTTTAATCATCTGTTTATATCCTAGATGCAAAAAATTCTGCCTGTGTAGCTAATGGGAATTAAATCACGATAGTTGCTTAATTGAAGATGTCTATCTTTGAAATTCCTAGAATGCTCTTCTCTTACCACCTTGTCTCCAAAGAGAAATGAAATGAAAGGGAGTAATGATGGAGAAGGAAGAAAAGGAGGAATGAGGGAAGGAATAAACAAAAGGAGGGAAGGGAGGGTGGGGAAGAAAGGAGGGAAGGGAGGAATGAAGGAAAGAAAAAGAAAGGAAGGGAGGAAAGAAGGAAGGAAGAGAGAGAAAGAGAGAAAGAAAGAGAGAGAGAAAGAAAGAAAGAGAGAATGAAAGAAAGAAGGAAAGAAAGAAAGAAAGAAAGAAGGAAAGAAAGAAAGAAAGAAAGAAAAAGAGAGAGAAAGAGTGAGCCATTTCCCTTCTGCCTTCCAAACTCTCAGTGGTCTCTCTGTGGCCTACTTCAACAGAAATGCACAAAGTTCAAATCACAGAAAATATTACCCTACATTGCCAAGTTGACATATTATGAAGCCACCACAGCTGGCATATGAACCATTTGTGAATCTCCACAGTCTTCACCCCGCCCCCAGTGAAGTTTGTCAAACTTCTACCAATTCTGCCTGCAAGCACACCTTGAACTTTCCCCACTTCTATCTCCATTTTCTAGGCAATGCCACCATCTTTTTCTCATCATGGCTTTTGGATTCAGCCTACTGGCTCAACCTTCATTCCATCAGGCAAGTCACAACCAAGTCTTAAGATTGAAAAACAGTGCATGTTTCTGCTGCCCATAAAATCTGTTAAATAGTCTCAGGACTCACAAGATAAAATTCCACAATAGCACATTGTCTAACACGACAGACCCGGATCCATTTTAGGTTCCTTTTCCTTTGTTGAGCACCTGGCCATCATTATTTTTTTCTTTTGCTCCATTGTATAAACAATTCTATTTCAGGCTTAAGCACACACTATCTAACTGGTATGAAATTTTCTGAGGCATCTGCTATTCCGGCTTCTTTAGCTCAAAGTATGAATTTGTTAATGGGAATTGAAAGCAGGGCCTCATACATGGTAGAGAAGTGCTCTTCCACCTAGCAAAATTGTCAGTTAAATGATTTTTTTTGTTTGTTTTCAAGAAACGTTTGTTCTCATGGGGCCTGATAGGATAGCGGTGATCCTGGCAACTCAGAAGGCCGAGGTAGAAGGATATCAATTTCAAGGCTAGCCTAGGGTTCTGGCTCAAGGAGTAAAATGATATCTAGGTACATAGCAGTGGCTGAGAATTTGCCTAGCATGTGCAAAGTCCTGGGTTCAATTCACAGTACAAAAACAAAAAGAGAAAAGAAGACTTTTTTTTTTCTCAGAAAAGTGTTCCCTGAAAACCCAATCTAAAAATTAGTGGTAGCCTTTAATTCCCCAGATAATTATTCTCATACTACTATTTTTTTTAAATTCATAATGTTACTCTAAATAGCAGTTACAAAATTTGAATCCACCTATAGTGTGTCTGTCCCTGCTTATTACATATGACTATACACTTGCAGGAGAGGAAGAGCAATCCCTTTTCTATTTATCGTCATGTTCTTGGAGTTTCTCTGAGTACAATGAATTAGAAAATGACAATACATGAAATCCTGAATGAATATAATGCCCTTGAACTGAATGAGTTTAAGCCAGATAATCAGATTGATTTCACCAGGAAGAAGATAATTTAGTCACAATTGTAATAGATGCATGAACTCTTTTAGAGGTATATGTCATATCATCTTCTAAATTATGTTATATTAAAATTATAATTTTTATAAAAATGTTGAAATGAATAAACTACTTATGATATAATGCTGAATTAAAAGTTAGAGCAAAACATATTTGACATGGTTATTACCAGTTTGTAACAAATAGAAGAGAAGCATGAAGGAAAAAAATCAATATATGAGCGTGGCTTCATTAAGAGTGCAAAATTATGATTTTTCTTTCCACATTTTTCCAAATTTTCTGTGACAGAAAAGGGAAAATTGAATTTTTTCATATTCCAGAATGCTTTTTAAAAATAAGTTATGGGGCTGGAGAGATGGCTCAGTAGTTAAGAGCACATACTGCTCTTACAGAGGACTGGAGTTAGAGTCTCAGCACCCACTATAGATGGTTCACAACTACTTGTAACTATTCAGTGAATCCCACACCTTACTTGCCTCCATGGGCATCTGCACTCACATGCACGTACAATCTCACAAACACACTATACATATAAAAATTTAAATATTTCTAAAAGAAGTTTTAGACTTGCAGCAGACTAAGAGAAAAATATAAAAGTTTCCTGCACATTCTCTGCCCCTCTCAGGCACAACCCCAACAAATTTGTTACAAATGTTGAAAATACAGTTAGCCATCATAGCCACTTCATGTCCACACTTTACATTAGAGTTAATTCTCAGTGTTGTCTATTCTGTGATTTGGAAAAAACACAGGATAAACTGTGACAGCCGTTGTAGAGGCCAATAAAAATCTTGATTGTGAAGTTGGAATCATACTTTGGGTAGACATTTCAGATTGGCTTTTTTTTTACTTAGCAATATGCATTGGAGTTTCCCCCATTGCTTTTCATGATTTCACAGTTTTTTTTTTCCACTAGCTAATATTCCACTGTCTAATGTGCCTCAATTTATTCATTCACATTCAGAAGGACAACATCACAGTTGCTTCCCCCTTTGGGTCCTCATTTATGAGAGTATTTCTGTGTGTGTGTGTGTGTGTGTGTGTGTGATTTCCTTCTTCTGCTCCATTTCTCTGTTTGCACACATTTTCATCATGTTTTGATTGCAGCGTCTTTAAAGCAGCTTTTGATATCAGTAATATCCTCTTTCCAGTCTATCCTCCCTTCAATATTGTGCTGACAAGAGAGTCTCTAGTCTCTCTATCTAATCTTTAGAATTAATTATTTTTGTATCCACAAAATAGATTTCTAAAAAATTTTTACTGAAATTACATTGAATCTACCAATGAAGCCACAAGGAACTGATATCATGAAAACATCAACTTTCACATTCTATGAACATGGGGATGCTCATCCATTCATGGATTTCAATTTATTGGATTTCAATCACACCAGACTCTGGCGTCTTTTGGATCTATATCATGACATATATTGCTGTATTGATGTCTGAGCATTTACATTTTAGAGAGCTAATATAAATAGTATTGCACTTTTATTTTCAAATTCCATTTTCCCTTTGCTGGAAGGTAAGAAAGAAAGTGATTGCATTTTTGTGAACTCATTTTGTATAATATGTCCTTCAGATTATATTCAAGTTTTTTTTTTTAACTCTTGTATATAGATGATCATACCTTATGGTGCAAAGATTATTTTATTGCCTCATTCCCAATATATGTGTCTTTTATTTACTTTTCTTGTCTTATTTCATTAACTAAGATGTCTAATATGATGTTGATAAGGACTACTGGGAGGAAATACCCTTACTTTATTTCTGATCATACTGGGAAAACTTCTGGTGTCTTATGATTAAGTATTATTTTGTAAAAAAAAAAAATTTCCCACAGTGCTTGTTCCTTTGTGCTGTACATAAAATCTACATTTTAGAAATTAAAATATGTCAAAGTCATGTGATGGCAGTGCAGAGGTGCAATGTGTGATCTTCTGTGATCATGGCTCCAGCTCTCTTTCATGTTATCCTACTGTGCTTTAAACAATGCCACCAGTTGAGAGTAGGACAATATAGCCTAGCAGAGGGATGGAGACTCTGATGCTTCTCCCCACCCCACACAAGGTAAGAAATGCTGGTCAGAGGCAGCAGTCTGAGCCACAAGGAAACTTCAGAATACTTCCTTGGCATAAAATGGTAAATGTTAGCCTTACCGGATTTCTGCTGACTATGGAGAATTTAATCCCACCTAAAAGAGAATAAAAACTATAAAACTGGATAGAGGGTTATGGTAGGCCAAAAATATGGTTAAAGTTGTTGGGAATGAACACAAGTAGCCTTGGTGACGGAGAACTGATTTGAGAATTTTATTTATTTACCCATAATCATCCGGGTCCTCCATAGGTGATGGGAATGGTAATCAAGAATAAAATTATCTTGAAAAGTGGTGGTCACAATGGACTAAGAAGTGGCCAGACTATCAGTGATAAGAAATATATATATATATATATATATATATATATATATCATCTGCTGTATTAGACACAGAGATTGAAAATCAGTGATAATAAAGGTAAGTGGTATAGAATATGGCGAAATAATCTAGAAAGGCTCCCATGCAAGTATATGAGACAGACCCTGAGAAAGGTCATTACTCAAATGGGAAATAAACAAGGGAAATAAATTTCAGAGTTGGGGGAAGGGGGAGTGGCCGGCTGTATACTGTAAAGTTTGCATGGTATCCTGTAAGTATAGACATGATGAAGTCTTAGAATAATGGGTAGAACTCTAAAGGTGGGGATACAGAGAGTTTGAAATTGGAAAAGAGTGACATCTACCATACCCATTGTTTTTGGTCCCATCTCTCATATTATGAATAAGTCTGAATATCACAGAGGTTATATTATTTGAAAATGATTACAAAGCAATTTAGAAGCTGAGTAAATGTTATAGTTTACTGTCTTTAACTCCTACATAAATGCTTCTTCCACTCTCCTAAGGGACTGTCACTTGCAGTTGGACATTAAGAATTGTAGAATAGGTGGAAAAGGAAGGAGCTGGATTTCACAAGCTTACAAGGCATTTGAATTTTTCCCTTAAAGAAGGGAGCATTGACTATTTCAGAGTGCCATGGTAATGGATGATAACTTTATGTTGGGTTAATTTGAAAAGATGTTACTGGGTATTGAGATCTGTAAGATCACTTTGGGGGGTTTGTATATGTCCAAGTCTGAAATGACAAGAATCTTATCTATAGTGGTAAGTATAAGCATGAGACAATGGGACAATATGATACAGGAAGATATGCACTGTTTGGAAACTGGTTGGATATTATAAACCAGAAGAAAAGAATTTGAATTCAAGTTAGTGTGCATACATGCATACATGATAGATATATGTGTGACTGTAATAATTAAGATGCACTAGAAGTGACCAAGATATAATTATTTATAAATTATAAACATTTATGTATCATGCACATGCATGGAATTGATTATTTAGCACAATTATCAGACAAAAGCAGTAAGGGTGTATCTGGTATGAATAGTCAGGAGCACAGTGAATCTATCTTGACATGTTTTGTTTGGAGCAGATCTGAGGGTCCAGTGCAAACATCTTCAGACAGTGAGAAGCGTCGGCTATGTTAAGAGAATAACAAGGTTGAAGACAGATTTGAGACAAAATGAGGTCTCTAAAGCCACATTGAGGAAGACATTATTAGCACTCCACAGAAAGTGCCTTGGGACCAAAGGACATTGAAAGTGCATGGAGACTTTTAAATAAAAAAAAGGACGAAAGCCATAAACATTGGGGAGCTCAATAAAAATTGATTTATTTTTTCAGCATCTTCCTGGGGTAGAGAAAACTATATTATCTCGAGGTAAAACTACAACGTTAGAAGGCTCTGTTCTTCATACAGGCATTTTACAATTCCAAATGTCTCTTCCATCTGTCACAGAAGTGGGTGGAACATACTGTACCGTCTTAGAAATTTGAGGGCATTTATATAAAAAGTACTTGGGCAAATGGCAATTCCTATCACAGTAGAAACATATGTAAAAAATTGTGTAGTATTCTGTCAGACACAGATTTTTTTTTCTTTCTTTTTAGTTCAGTAGATCAATAGTCACAATCAGGAAAGGCAAATGAGGTTAGTTTTTTTTTTTTTTCTTCCTGTCCTAATTATGTTAAAGACATAAACCCTTTGTTGCATTTTGATCCAGGGTGTGGAGCAAGAGTTGGCAGAGAGGGGAAAGACCAGGCAAAGCGGCTTCCAGAGTGAAAGCTTTGGAAGGAAAAACTAATTTGCAGGTCTGCTTCCCTTGGAGGCCATGCTGAGACCCGAGTAGAGTGACTCTGGCAACCCAGGCTCTTGACACTGCAGACCCTCCCAACCTCCCTCCCTGCCCCCTTATGTGAGTGTGAATTCCACAGTCTTCTATTCTTTCTTCTATTTACATTTCCTCTCTAAGATTTTCTCCAGCTTTTCATCTGCCCTTTTAGCATTCTAGTGCAACGTGGGTCAATCTATGCTAGGAGAAAACCAAACCAAGGAAGTATATACACACACTCTGATGTACATCTTTCGGAATCACATTTGTTAATTTACATGCTACTTCGGTATGGATTTGTTTTAATCCCCTTGAGCCTTGAAAGCATTTCTTAGGGAAGTGTAATTTTTGTTCCCTCTTTATAACTTAGAAAATTTGACCCACTTTAAAGTTAAGTTCTCATTTTATTTTCCCCTAGAAACTAAAATTAGATGTTTGGATTTCTTTTTAATAAACACAAACATTTAGGAGTGTGGCTTGTGCATGAGCAACAGCTTCTGTTTGGCAATTGGCATTTTCCCCCTTTCTGGTGACTCACCTTCATAAAGCTGAATTTAGAAACCTTTTACTAGCCAGATTGACAATCCTAATATTATACTTTTAATGTTTTTTTAAACACAGATTTAAAACAGTGAAGAAAAAAAAAATCCCTGACTACTGCAAAGTACCAGGAAGAGCTGGAGTAACCTTGATTCTCTATCTCTGAGAAAATGGGGGGAAAAAAAAGACTGTTGGATCTCAGTGGCCTCACCCATGTTTGAAAAGGCCTGCATCTGAAATGTCTCATAAATGTATTCCATTTACTCTGATGGTATGGAAACATACAATAGGTGTTCCAGAAATGTTAATAGAATAAAAGCAAGGATGAGGGGATCAATACCGATCACACTTTTTAATGTGGAAAGACATAGACTGAGGTTTCCATTTGAAATACTTGAAGCAGGAAAAAAAAATGAAATGAAAGCTTTGTCAGGTGCAAACCTTAAAATGAAATGTTGTGCTTGATGCCAATTCTAATATACTGCCAACTTCACTTATCTGTGTTAGCGACTGTTATTTCTTTAAAGAAAAAGGGAGCTATTTAAATGTTTCCTTTAATTCATCCACTTGTCCTTAAAAAACGAGACCCAGAGGATTGATGAGTGACTGGCAACTCAGCAGCAAACTGGAAAGCTAAGGCTTTGGCTTGTGCCTCATTATGTACCCAGAGCCCCACAACCTGCCATGGAACCACACAGCCACAGTTGGCCACTGCACAGCTCGTGGCTCCACTCTGAAATGGTAGCAGGTGGCTGGTAGCTGAAACCAAAAGCTGAAATTATCTTTACAATTGTGCCTTGACCCTGTGCCTGCAAATATAAGAGGCAGTAATTGTATACATGGGTTGTAAAAAGAACGGTTTCTTTGATTTAAATTCATATTTGCAGTGGTTACAGTTCATGTATTTATGAATTCAAGAGTCTATGCAAGCTATTTATACACACACATGCACACACACACACATATATGGTTTTGTGTATTATTTCTCTTTGTATTATAGCCATCAGGTTTCTATAGTCAGGTAGGGCTGACGCGGCTGTTGCAATTTACTTGCACAGAAATAGCAGTAGATTGAGCCTTCAGAGTCTCTCACAGAGAGGACAGCTCCACTTAGGAACCACAAGTCCAGGAGCCCTTAGAGCTGCCTATAAAATGTAGACCTAGTGCTTCCACAACTCCAGAGCTGTCATGAATGCGAGAGGAGGCCTAGAAGGAAGAAAGAATGAATATTCATACAACAAATGCCGCCTAGAGAAGCTGGGAAAATAACTGATAAACCAATATATTTGGCTGAGGTATTACACATGATTGAAAGAAAAAAAAAAGACATTAAAATATGGATGGGTGGAAGGCATTTCAGGAAGAATTTGTCACCAGATGGTAAGTAGTTACAAAGCTCTGTTCTCTGTATCTATAACTAGAAAAATGGTCACAGTGAAATGACCTCATAGACTTGACGTAGGACTATTTTCCAGAAGCTCCATAGATAAAGAGTATATCCCTACTGGTGTCATGCCATAAGAAAGCATTTTGGGTTTTCTTTATCTAAGGTGCCTTTTCTTTTTAAAATGAGAAATAGAACTATTTCTATGAAAAATATCTCATGCATTTACTGTCTATGGTATGAAACAGCAGAATACAGAGCATATGCAAACCAGCACTTGACATAGTGAATCTTTGTTTCCCACAGAATTTTGGCCTGAGGGATTTGGAGATGAACTGATGGGATCAAGAGAAAGGTACCTTTATATCCTTCACTGGCTAAAACTGATCATGAACACAACAGTCACAGCCTAATAAACTTCCCTTTTAAGCCATTAAGCCAAATAACTGGACTGATAGCCATGTTACATTTGGATCCAGAGATCACAAGCAAATAACAAAGCATGGCCCTTATTCTTCACAAAGGTGATTTCAAGTCTAGCCCACATCTGTTTGTGAAATATATGTATTCTAGGCTTCAGGATACATGTTATGCCAATTTAGAGAAACAAAGTCACAGTCAAAGACGATCTATGTTTTTCTGAAAATTATGAGAATTGGTAATGTTAGCAAAAAAAAAAAACAACTGATAAGTCTACAGCCTGAGTTTCGATGTCTGCAATCCCAGAAGAAATGGTGCACCCCTGTTGGTCAAGCTCCTCTGCAAAAGACATTATGTATTTCTAAAACAGGGTCACCCCTTCACAAAACCTCAGTCCCTGGAGGTCCTGACAAATGAGTTCTAAATGCATCTCAGAAGTTACTATTATCTGGATCAGTAGACTACCGGTTATGTCAGCTCATTTTCATCATAGGGTTGCACAAAGCCCTGCTGGTCCTGGATCATTGGACCATGGCTTCCACACTAGTATCTATCATCTTTTGTTGGTCTACATAGATTTGTTCCTAGAACTCCAGTCATTAGTCACCAAAATGATCAATACTGAGCAAAAGTCTAGCCTTGGATATCTTTTTAATGCCCTAGAATTGGTTCCGATATCATGGTGCCATTTCAAGTGTCAGTATGATAGGGAAATCTGTCACCTACCAGAAGCCTGGATACTGTGCCCTGCTCTTCCTCCCTCAGATGGACTCTTCTGAGGTACATCTCCAGCCTGAATTTACAGGCTTTCTGTTGTCTTTGCTCATGATGGGTTGGGCTTATGGTCTCTAGAAAGATCTACCCATCTGCACAGAGTAACTTTTAGGCTGTTTCTAAGTCAAGCACCAACTTTCTTTCACCATTCACTTTGAAGCTATCAAGTATCCTAGAGTTATAATTGGCCTAGGTATCAAATGGAAAATAAATAGTTCAAATTTTAATCCTGACACAGCTATCCACTATGCAACCTAAAGTGAGCTCCATAAAAGTCAGTGACTTCAATTTCCTCATCCCTGTGAACACTAAATTCCTAATGAGGTTCCTCCATATTTCAAAAGTCTTTGGATTTTTATGATTATGGAGCAAAGATTAAGCATGGCCCTAAGGACTAGAGTACCACAAAGCAATGTTTATTAAACTGGAAGCTCCTCAGAGGTGAAGAGAAATGTCAAATAGGGTTCCTTGGAATGAGTGTAGAATAAATCCAAGCACGACTTGAGATTTTTGAGAGGAAATTACAAACATTATTGTCTCCTTTTACCCAAGGAAAGGATGACTGGCTATCTGAAGAGAGCGTGATTGTCTGTGTATAGGATATTGGAAGCTTCAAAATGTGCTAAGAAATCCCTCAAAAACACAGAAGGACCACCATGCTTGCAGAGGTATCTTTGAAAGCAACTTTCATGGACCTTGTGAAACACCATCCCTCCTATTTCTGACCATTGCCTAAGTCTGTCTGAAGCTATTATTTGCAGCTGCCCTGAGTTACTCTGAGATTAGAAAACATCCATCAACATGTCTCTGATTTTAGAGACACTTTTATTATTGGTTTTATCTTAATCTTCTTATTGATGGCATGTTATTACTGATGTTCACCTATTTTGCTTTTAGTCATTAATGATTTTAGTTTAAAATTAGACTAGACTAGAGGTTTAAGCCCAAGTAAATAAGCAATTACTTGAAATATACCAGCCTTGCAGCAGCCACTAAACAAAGCACTGTGTAATGGTTTTTTTTTTTTTGAGTGATTTTGATTAAAATTGAGGTGTTGCGTTCCCAGCTGTCATACAATTAACAATTCTTCTACTTTCATAGACCCCAACATGCTGAAATTATTATAACTTTCTCTCTCTTTTATTCATTTCAGTAGGCAAGGCACATCCATCACTTAAGCCTCACTGGCACATTTAATCTTCATATCAACTGTCATTTAGCAATGAGGTAACTGAGTTTCTGATAGGTTAAGAAATTTGTTCCAAATCACACAGCTACAAATGCCAGAAGCTTACTTTATCCAAAGTCTTAATTTACAAGCAGCCTGTAATCTTGCCATTCATTCTTTTGCTTATTCAATTAGGGAGAAAACCAGATTGGGAGATGGTGTTAGCCTGTCCCATTGTTAGTAAGTCAGTTCAGAGTTACTTCTCGGACTCCAAAGGTGATACAAATATCTATGGGCATAGGAAACATACGGTTTTAAGGTGCTCAGATATTGTAACTGAGTGCATATATATCCATGAGAATCACAGATGCATAGGGCAGGAGGACAAAATAAGAATCTTGACAGAATTTGTTAGGGGAACACAAAGTCACATAACCCAGCCTCCTCAGAACAGGAAGGTAGGTGCCTGTTTCAGAAAATGGGAGCACTGAAAAGAGAAACTCCTTGTCTAGGAACTACAGAGCCCAGGAAAAAAGTATAAAAAAGAGTCTGTAAAAGATCTACCCTGTTCTTCTTCCACTGTTGAGTTTATCTGTTCTTTGTGCTTATGTGTAGATAGTGAATACCTAAGCTACAGATCCAATGAAAATCTCTTACAAATATTAGATTTCCTACTGTTTGGTTCCAGGGATTTTTATCTTTGGACAGTCATCACAGAAACCTGTAATGGATCTACTCAGAGAAGAAACCAGTTTAGTTCAAAAGTAGGCTCAGCTCCTTTTGGACAAAGGAATAATGTGGTTCAAATTCCTGGAGCATATTCTACAGGAAAGAGAGAAGCTAGCCATATGATGTCCCTATAAATCTGGGACTTCTTATCCTCATCCTCACGGGCAGGAAACATCAGATGGAAGTCCCAATGAGGAACCACTAGCACACAAAAGCAAGAACAAAGTTCTCAAAGCAGGTTGCTCTCGGGGTTGAGCTGTGAAAGGTGAGTTCTCAGAGACATGTGGGAAGAGGAAATTTCAAGGTTTGAGTGTAAATTGTTTGAAAGATGTCAAGTAAAATGTAAAGGTTAAAAGTGTTGATTAACAAAATGTCTATGTACAATAATAATATGGTGTTATTGTTGCTTTTCATTTTCTTGTGGTACTAGGGATGGAACCCAGGGATGTGCATTACAGGGAAGTGATCTACTACTGTGTTCTATCACCAGCCCTCATCCTTACTGTTAAGGATGTGATAATAGAATTATCATAGTGAAAAACTTTACCTTTTATAAACTCATACTTTTTATAGATAATTTACTTATTATTTTTGAACAAAACATACAGTTATTGGTTTATGAAATGCTTGCTTATAATAGTTTTCTTAGGGACATGAATGAGGACCTAGTTGATACAGGATAATCAGAAGTATAGAAGAATTCTATATCACACTTCACTTTTGAATCTTTTAGTAGTTCCCAAACTATTTTTAAGTGTTGATGGAATTTAATGACTATTCAGGCATTGGTTACATCAATGGAAAGTAGTTCTTATGAAGATGGTTGTAAGAATAAAGTACAATTTAGGAAGAAGGAGAAAGGAACAAGAAGAGATCTCAAGGTCTTGAATCTGGCTCTTTTGTGGGCAAGAGCAGCAGGTTTAGTGATGGACAGAGAAACAGCAGCAAAGCATGGAATTCTCTGATGAACTGAGTTTGAGTGCATTTCTTTGCTGAACCAGGGAGCTTCAAATGAGAGGGGTAGTGGATCTTATCCTGCCTTAGGAACGATTATCAGAAGTGGAACATTCAGCCTCTTTCACCTCTGAAACAACTGCCGTGAATCAGGTCTCTGAAGCTGATATACCTTACTTCAGTCCTACTCTATATGTGATCTACAGGCAGTCATCAAATCCCTCAGATGGTGCTGGATGTGATGGCTTATTCACGTAATCCTGGCAGAGGCAGGAGGACTGTTACAAGTTCAAGGCCAGCCTGGGCTATGTAGTGGGTTTTAAACCAGGCTGTTGGTGGAGAGGAAATGAAAAGAAGGAAATAACTGGATGTGACAGTGCACACTAATAGTCTCAGCACCTGGGCAGAGTTGTGCCAAGAGAAGAGTCACTTCAAGGCCGGCATGGTGCATTCCTGTTAGAAAGAGGACAGGGGAAAAGGAGGCAGAAGAAGAAAAGAGGAGAAAAGAAAGGAAGAGAAGACGAAGGCGGGGCAGGTAGAATAGTGACAGCTGTCTCCTAGAGTGACTGTGAGGAAACCAAGGAGTATAAACAGCATGTACAGTAAGGTAAGTACTATGTGTTCTTGTTATCACTCTTATGATGGCCATCACCACGGTCATCACTGATAACACTGTTCAAAAGAAGCAATAACATTTTCTCTACCAGCATCAGAGGACTAGGAGTTGGGCATATTCAGTAAATTCCCACCCCCCCCCCCCCCCCCCCCTCTCTCTCTCTCTCTCTCTCTCTCTCTCTCTCTCTCACACACACACACACACACACACACACACACACACACACACACACGCACTAAACCTGTTCACTGAATCAGAACTCAAGATCTGGACACTTTAGCATCCCACCCAACACTGGCTCAGCCTGAAGAGCTATTTTTGCTGCCTGCATTTTCTTTTTATTGTTTTCCTCAAAACGTACTGGAGCTAATTCTGTTCACTTACCTCCATTCTAAGGCACTGCCAAGCTAGTAAACTCTAAGAACAGATTTGGTCTTATGTCTTAGGATTTTAGCACCAGGCCTGTTCGCTGTAGAGTTTAAAAGAAAAAGCCTTACAACCTTGACACTAGCAATTCCCGAGTTAATGTCTTCTGTTTTTATTTATGTATTTATTATTTACTTATTCATTTTATTTCTTTCTTTATTTTTTTTGCTTCGAAGAATTTTATACATGAGCACTGTATTTACATCATTTCTACCCCATCTCTTGTTTCAACACCTTCCATATACCATCTACCCCCTCTAAAATTCATGATTACTTCTTTAATTATTATTGTTGTACACATGCATGCACACACACACCAATTGCAACTTGTCATTGGATTGCCTATCAGAGAGCTCCTCCATGAAAAATGCTGGTTCTCTCTTTCCCAACAACTATTGGTTGCCTGTACTTCTTTGTCTAAGGGTGGGGCCTTGTGTAATTATACTGCTGTGACTCCATGGGTACAGTTTCCCTATCATATATAAGAACACACTATCTCACAACAGATGTCCTGCTCCTCTAGATCTTACAATTCTTCCAACCCTTCTTCTATGATGTTCCTTGAGCCCTAGGTCTAGGAGTTGTGCTGTAGATCTATCAGTTGGGGTTGGATATCCCACAGTCAGTGTTGTCTGCCTTTTGGCCAGTTATGACTTGCTGCAATGGTCTCCACCTACTACAAAAAAGTGTCTCTGATGAGAAGTAGGTATAAGGATAAGTATTTAGAATTCAGTTAAAAGTTTTACTGGTTTAATAAAGTGGAATTGACAAGTTCTCCTGTAGGGCCCATGATATCTCTAACTATGGGTATTAGTCTGGGTTTACAATGTCAGGCATGAATTTCTTCCTAATGAGAGGGCCTTAAGTACAATTAGAGAGTTATTGGTTACCCACAGATGCTCAGTTCTCTGATAATGTAACACCAAACTTCTGAATCTATGTTAAAATAAATGAATATTTATGAATTACATATATATGAACATCCAACAACACATTGAAGGAAACATATCTGTAATAGAGGGGCAGATGACCAGGTCTTTTTCTGAGATGTCTACTTTCCCCAGTGGATGTGACTTCACAGATTAAAAAAGAACAAATCAAATAAATAAGTTTATTGGAATAATTAGTAAGTATGATATCTGATATTTTCTCTCTGAAAGTAACCAGAAAATATACATGAGCAATATTAGAGCCCGTGGAAGACTCATGACATTTTTTTTTCATGTTTTGAAGGATGAATAAAAGGAATATTGTTAAGTGTCCCATGGGGTAGCTTTTTCCCAGATGGTGACTTCTTCTGGTTGACCTGGGACTTCATTTCTTACTTAAAGTCCCATAACAAACAAAAAACAAAAGAACCCTAGTCAATGTAAGCAAGAGTTTCAGAGGGTGTGTGTAAAATTATTATTTTTAGTATTATTACATTTATTTGTTAGTGTGTTGGGGAAATGTGTGCAGTTTAGAAAACTGCTTGTGGGAATCAGTTAGCTGTTTCCTTTGACCATGTAGGTCCTAGGGATTGAATTCAAGTTGCCAGATTCCAAGGCAAGTTTCTTTACCCACTGAGACATCTTACCATCCCTGAAATTATTCTTAAGGCCAAAGAATCTTTTAGGAAAGATGATAGAACAGCCAGATGAATTTATTCATTTTTTTCTCTTTCTCTGGATTCAAAATGAAAAGAAAAGTTAAAACTAAGTTTAAACTCCCAAAGAGAGGCAAAATACTCCAAAAAGTATTAGAAGACAGAAAGTACACGAATAAATAAATTTGCTTGTAGAGTGAGTGAGCAGTCACGCCATCTGAGAAGAGACCTATGCAATGGATTTCTGAAATCCTTGGGATTTAGGAGCTACACAATGGGATTGAGGCTCAACTTTTGAATAGGAAAGCATAGGCACTCTATACACCAGAGAATCCTATGTCAAGCTTCACGTTCTATTACAGATAGCTTCCTAATACGAGATAAGCACCTTTCCCATCCACCATATGTCCACATGATGAAAGGTGTTCAGAACCTAGGGACAGAAGACATCAAAAATAGAGAGGAAAATTTATACTGATCAAGGAATCCATGAAACTCTACACACCAGAATGAGGCATCTCTAGTATCCTTTCTTCCCACCTTCCATGTAAACAACAGATTAAGCCTAGGATTAAGATGGTTGTTGACCTCCAAGGCAAGGTCTTCCCTGGGGAGTCAGCCCAGCCTGGTAGACTCAACTCAGGCAGGTCCAGTCCCCTCCTCCCTACACCAAGGCTGAGCAAAGTGTCCCAGCATAGGCCCCAGGCTGCAAAAAGCCAGCCCATGCACCAAGGACAGGTCCTGGCTCCACTGCCTGGGGTCCTCCCAAACAGTTCAAACTAATCAACTGTCCCACTTATCTAAACGGCCCAGACCAGTTCCATGGAGGTGGGAATGGGGGGTGGGAGGAGGGAGGACAGGGGAATCTGAGGCTGATATGTGAAATTAAGTTAATTATAAAATAAAAATATATATTTAAAAAAAGATGGTTGTTGACATGAAAGCACTCCATATGTTTATCTCCCCTACACCTTTTCTTAGAGAGCAATGTGTGTGTATACATCCATCTGCCCAATTTTTCTTTCACCAAGAATATGCAACTAGGAATCCATGAAGCTATAGTTCAAAGTAGGATAAAGGTAAAATTAATTTAGAATGACAGCAGTGTCATTAATAAGGTTAAACATTAAAAACACAGACTGAGCAAAGTATAGAATTTTTGAAAGGGAAAATAGAATTACTAGGGCTTTTTAAAATTTTTGTTAGAAATGATCTTAGTGAAAAATATATATAATAGACAAAAATTTAAGTGATTGGGCTAGAGAGATGAGTCAGCAGTTTAAAGGACTGGCTGCTCTTCTGAGGTCCTGAGTTCAGTTCCCAGCAACCACATGGTGGCTCCCAACCATCTCTCGTGGGAACTGATGCCCTCTTCTCACTGATGCTCTCTTCTGTCATGCAAGCACTAGAACTATGTGCAAGGAGAGCACTCATATACATAAAATGCATAAATA
This sequence comes from Peromyscus attwateri, assembly GCA_902168425.1. NCBI lineage: Eukaryota > Metazoa > Chordata > Mammalia > Rodentia > Cricetidae > Peromyscus > Peromyscus attwateri. The sequence continues at coordinate 36,094 of CABHPP010143875.1, forward strand.
CACAAATCTTTAAAAATTTAAGTGTTTACATGCATATTTCAGTACAGTGCACATGTAAAAATTAAGGCACTTTAGTAATTATAAGAAAAATTAAAAGGAAATGAAATAAATTCTTTAATATGTGACTTGTATCTGCACTGAGCAGCATTTACATAACCAGAATCATGTGAACACTATTGTTTTAACTAAAAATTGCTAGGAGTACAAATTGTAGAAAATGGTGGGTAAAGTGGGGGTGTGTAAGAGAACTGAGTCATTATCTACCACGGAAGGAAAGCACAGATGGTATCTGAAAATAATAAATTAGGTATAATTGTGAGCACAAACACAGGGCTCTGTGGACTTTGTAGATGCAAGTCCAAAAAGCTCAATTATCTGTAGGAAGCTACTGTGATGGGCCAAGGAAATGTAGAAGTCCACGGCGAAGTACAGAGCATGATGCTCCAGGAGGAGGCAATTTGACTGAGGAGTCTAGGCAGAGGGTTGACTGGACCACAGTCTGGGGCTAAACTAAGATACAAAATCTGAATATGGTTAGTCAAACATGTTATGCTAATATTAATCTGAAAAGAATATACTTTAAGTCACTGATACGTAAAAAAAAAAAAAAAAAATGGTGTGAGGACCCCTGAGTGTCCCATCTTCAGGATGTCCAATAAGAAGTCTGCCTTTCCAGGAATTTTCCCCCTCATAGTCTATAGTATAAGTTTTCAGTAGCTACATAAACTATGGTGATGTTATTTCTCCGATGGCTATGAGCATTCTTTGCATTTTCTATATTTTTAAAGTTTTATTTTATTTTATGTGTAATACCTAAGTGTATGTGTGTACCACATGAATGCAGTATCTTCAGAGATCTGAAGAAGGAGGTGGATCCCATGGAACTGTAGTTACAGGTGGGTTTGGAGACTGAACTGGGTGCTTAGCAAGAGCAGCAAATGTATTTAACAGCAAGGCCAACTCTCTAGCTCCAGATCTATATTTTCTAGGATCATAGCCTTAAGATGTAACTATGTACATTTTCAGGATGAACTACTTCTATTGTGCTCTTTCTAGGTATTTTTAGTTATATTTGCTGTGGTTTTTATGATCTCATCTTTGAACAAGTAATTTCACAATTCTCAAGTTTTCCTTGCAAACTCATACAAAAACAAAAATAAATAACATCTTCATGTCTAATTTTACATTATTTTAAAGCTTTTCTAAGTTATTTATTTCCCCTCAAATGTTATTGTTTTATAGTGGGATAGTACTTTATTGAAAATAAAATGACCTAATTTATAATACATTTTCCCTATATTTTAGGAGTGATTGTTGACTTTAAAAAATAGATAAAAAAAAAATCTAGCTTCCTGAACCAGTAACTGTATCATCTAAGTATGGTGATCAATGCTAAGCAAGAGTTCTCTAGCTTGTGAATGACAACCTTCAATACATACACACACACACACACACACACACACAGAGAGAGAGAGAGAGAGAGAGAGAGAGAGAGAGAGAGAGAGACAGA
>CABHPP010143875.1:37703-51509 GCA_902168425.1 Peromyscus attwateri
AAAAAAAAGAATATGTCTGAGGTGAAGGCATAAGCCTGAAATTCCTGAGTTTGAAGGCAACCTGGGCTACATAGTAAGAGTGTTTAACAAAACAAACACAGGAAGAGCGGGGAGGGGGAGAGAGGGAGGGAGGGATGGAGAGGAAAGCACACAGATGGGATATGAAGCTGTCTTTCACTCAGCTTTATAGATGTTTAATGTTTTATGTGAAGCATCTTATCCAAGAGAAAGTAATGTTTTTTTAAGTAAAATATTATATCATTTTATGACCAATCACTAAGAAATTAAAGGCAAAAGAAATGAGTACATTATATATAGACAAGTTGAAATCTTTAAAAACTAAAAATGCTTCATGAATGCTAAGGTCAGTGGGTTTTTAAACTCCTCCAGAACACTTCACAAGTTAAGTAACAGTTTGCATAGGACAGAGACACATGTGAACCATCTGAGAAAAGCAAACAAAGTCCTAGTACAATTGACATTGCCAAATGCATGCTGCATGAAAAGCCGGTAAAAGAAATCACATCATGGGTCAAACTCTAATAATACAGTAATTTATCGAATTAAACACAACTGCCAAGGCTGAAAATTGAGCTTGTTATGTCTTCTGTAAAAATAGACTTTTCCTTTTGTGGTGGACTGATCTGTAGGTTGGCTCACATGGATATTTTCTTGCATGTGTCTGGTAATAGTACAAACTTATCACCAAAGAAAAGGCATTTTATATTTAAATGGACACTTTATGATTCTGACCTCATTAGAATGGAATTTTATTTTGTTTGAAAATAGGACTTCAACAAAACCATTCTTGGCTTATTCTGGAACAGGCTACGTTGCCCTTTACACTGATTGTATAGGAGCAACGGTGGGAAGATTGAACCATTCATATACTTCCATGAATGTGGAGATCATGGCATCAAATAAATCAATGGTCAGTGCATTATCCCAGGCCCTGGAAGTGATTATCATATAAATAAATGCAGAACATGAAGATACAAAAGTGGAATTGGGATTTGGTGGGAAGAGAGTAATAACTGATAGGGATGGGAAGAGGATCAGAGGTGGAGAGATGAATGTGACCAGAATGTATTATAAATATTTTTGTAACTGTCAAAGAATAAATAATAACAAATATCCTGAAAAAAGTGATCAGTTATGTTAAATATTAATGTCAGTTTTGCTAAAAATAGAATTTTGAATACCTTTTGATTGTGTATGAATTGGAAAATGAAATTACTCTGTGCACATACCAAAGTTTATAGTTGCTACAAGGAAGATCAATATAGTTAGCTTAGTTGCAAAGAGACCTACCTATCTATTCAAAGAACACAATTTTTACTTGAAAGAAAGTTTCATACACAAACTATAGTTATTCAGACTTGGAATGAAGCAGACATTTTTATATATATAAAAAAAAATTTACCAAGACAGCCTGTCACTTCAAGCTGAGTACTGATTGTAGCAAGTGATAAAATTAGGTATTTCAAGTGAATTTTAGGAAACATGTCCACTATCGTGAGTTTGACAGCTTCCTCTTGGGAAAGAATTCTCGTATGTGTGCTAGTGATGTGAGGAAATGTAGTATTTTGATAGTGCATGATGAACTGGGTCAACATTTGGAATCACTGTGTAGATCTGTGAATGCAAACTTTTCAAATGAATTCATGCACATTGCCACCAAATTACTCATGGAAAGAATCCATTCAAAGTACTCAATCCGCCAATGAAGTTTGATATAACACATTATAGAAAGTTCATTGCTTTGTTTTCAGATTTCACAAAACAACAAGCCTTTAAGAAATGTTTATCAGGCCTGGAGAGATGGTTCAGGGGTTAAGAGCACTGGCTGCTCTTCCAGGGGGTCCTGAGTTCAATTCCTAGCAACCACATGGAGGGTAACAACTGTGTATAACAGAATCTGATGCTCTCGTCTGGCATGCAGGTATATATGCAAAACACTATACATAAAATATCAATAAACAGAATTTTAAAATAACTTAAAAAGAAATATTTATCAAATGTTTGCAAAGTATCAAAAAAGAATATCCAAAAAAAAGCTATTAAAAGATTTGTATTTTTCAAGCTCCCTATCTCTCAGAGGCTCTGTTTGTTCCCCAAGATAGCCTACTGTTGGGCCTCCTCAACAACAGGTGATCCTTGACCAACAATGGTTTGCCTTGGTGAGTTTTAAAATGCATTTATTATTACTAATTGTGTGGGTGTGTATGTGTGAGAGAGAGGTATATATGTGCTTCTATACATGGATGCCAAGACTCATGTATAGAAGTCAGAGGACAACTTTTGGGAATCTGTTCTATTCTTCTACCCTGTTGTGGCAGGGTTTCTCTTGTCTCTACTGGGTTAGCTGGTGCAAGCTTCTATGCAATTCTCCTGTCTCTCCCTCCCATCTTCTTACTGTATCCAACTTTTTAGTGTGATGCCCATGTTTAAATGCAGGCTCTCAAGTTTATGTTGGTTAACATTTTTACCTGCTCATGCATATGATCAGCTCTAATTGTTTTACTTTCTGATGGAAAAAAAATAAGTAGTCAGTGCAAAGTGTGCTTTGGATTTTGAACTGTGATGTTTCCTGGTTTTTTGATGTGTGGTAGATAGCACTCACAACTCTAGATGCCTGCAAGAGCTACAGTGCCCAGTCAGTCTCTGGATCAGAAGTGAACAGCCAGCCTTGTACAGGACACTCTGAGTTGAGCTATTGTGTTTGGTATGTTAGTTATAGTAAATATATTCTGACTAACAATATTTTAAAATTACAATGCATTTCTCAGAATCTAACCTCATTGAAAGTCAATGTACAACAGCACTCTAGCTAACTGAATGCAGAACATCAGAATCCAGCTGTTAACCCAGCCAAGAATGTAAAACACAACTCTCTTCACTACTTGGAAAATGTCATTTTTCATAAGAAGTCATTTGTATTATAATATATAACTTGCTTACTAATCCTATTTTAAATGAAAAAATATGAATATTTTTACAATTGTGCTGTAGTTTACGATATGAAAACTATCAAAATATTTACCATCATAAACAACACATTTGAGTTATCTTAATAATTTAAAGAGTATGGAAGTATCCTGAGAATTATAATTTAGAAGTTGTGACTTTAAACGTTTTTATGCATATATGTGTGAGATCATATGTTTGGATGCAGAGGTGTGTGCAGGTGCATCCACATGTGCATGTGGAAAACACAGGTCAAATCCAGAATTCTTTCTCAGGAACCCTATCCACCTCCTTTGAAGCAAAGTCTCTCATTGGCCTCCAGTTCAGCAATCAGACTACATAGCCAGAAAGCCCCAAGGGTCCTCTTGTCTCTGCTTCTCCAGTGCTAGAATCATATAAGTATGTGCCATCACACTTGGCTTTTTTTGTTGGTATGTTTTTACATTGATTCTGGGGCTCAAACTCAGCTCCTCCTGCTTGCATAGTAAGCACTGGACCATACAGCTATCCCCTGTTTTAAGCTTTTTTAATGAACAAGAATATCATGGCTAGATTCATTTTGTGAGAATTGGATGGAAGGAGACACAGTAAGAAAAGGGCCACTCACTAAGGCTCTTACTGTATTTAGTTAACAAATGGTGGGAAATCGGGTTGGTGTCCTGGGATCACAGTAGACAAGGGGAGAATAGTCAAATGACAAAGTCTACAACTTGCAGAAGTGCTGGGGACAGATGACAAGTGGTGCTCAGTTGAGGAAGACACAGGTCATGGAAATGCTGTTAAGGGTTTTTTTTTTTTTAAATAAGGAAAACAATCATTTTCCAATAAACAAAACACAAAGAGAAATCAGGAATGGAGACTTGGGAGGTAACTGACTTCTTTTTTTGTCATGGCAAATTTTAATGTCTTCCCTGTGGTCAGCTACATTGTCTGCAGTTTTCTCACCTTATTGATCTCAAGTTATAATCTTCTGGGCAAGATCTGTGAGTTAGTAGATACAACAAGAACACCTCACAATTCTAAAGATCCATTTCTAAAAGCATGCAAACACCGAGGCTAGTGGTAGAAGCCGTTGCTGTGTGCCCTTATTAATAATAATATATCTTGACTTTAATGATTGTGTGATTGCTGTTTTCAATGAACTGTGTCCCATAACTCCTGAGAATGTTTTCCTCTTTTCAAAGTCTGATGTTGAGATCCCACACTGGTGAGATGATTAGGATATCTTTAGCAATACATTCTATTACAATGACAAATTAATAAAACATAGTTGACAAATGTTCATTGTCAGTAATTTCTCTAGGAGATGTTGTATGCTATCTAAACTAATTCAGGAGGCTTGAGAGATGGCTCAGGGGTTAAGAGCACTGGCTGGTTTTTTTTTTTTTTTTTTTTTTTTTTTTCCAGATGACCCGCAGGGCAGTTCTTAACTCTACAACTCCTGTCCCCTGGAAACCGATGCCTTTTCTGGCTTCCGTAGGCACCAGGCATGCCCATGGTATAAAAACATACACACAGGAAAAACACTCATAGGTAGAAAATAAAGATGATTAAAATAGTTCAGAATATAATTCTAATACAGTATTGATATATTTTTGTGGTGCATCAGAAGAATGTCAGCTCATTACCACAGAGCTGTGACTAGGACTGTGAAGATGGTACAGTCAGTAAAGAAGCAGAAGGACCTGGATTTGAATCTCAACACACACATAGAAGTCAGATAGGCTGACATGTGGCTGTAAGTCTAGCACAAGGAGATGGAGGAGATAGGAGGATACCAAGAGCTTGCTGGACAGTTAGTTCATCATGTCAAATCAGTGAGCTCCAGATTCAGTGAATGATACCATCTCAAAACTAAGCTGTGGAAAAATAGAGGAAGGTATGAAGATATATATCAATCTCTGGCCTCCACACATAGACATGCAAGTGCATGTACATCTGTGCACATGCCATACACACATATAAGTTATCTTTCTCTTTCTCTCTCTCTTTTACACACACACACACACACACACACACACAAACTTGAATCTGTGCTGTGCAGTTTCCTTTAAGACACAAATTAATATAAGATCATTTTTTTCTTTATTCCAAGAACAATTTCTCAGCATGATATTTATCTTACATGTCTGTGCTAGCTCACAGACTTTGCTAATATTATAAGCTCAGCATTAAAGCATCCTGCCTTAGAAAGAGACAAAATAAAGAACCTAGGGAGGACTAACAAATACCGTGCTTAGTATGTTCCAGACATTTTCGATGGCTAATTGTGTGTGTAAAGAATGAAAACAACAACAACAACAACAACAACAACAAATGCACTCTCCCTTAATTTGAAGGACTGGATTCCCTGTTGAAGCCCCTGTGTGGATGTGTTTGTTCACACGCATGAGTTATATGCAGGAACCTTTTTCATTAAGGGTGCGGTGTTTTTCATGCGAGCACAGAACCTATCTATCTTCTTTCTGGCAGGGTTGTCTGCTTTTCAGTCAGCTTCTGACTAAAGATCAATGAGAGGAAGCTTTTTGAAGGCGCTTTCAGGTGCTGTGGCAAGGGAGATGATCAGAAAGCTGCCATAAGCTTCAGACCCACTTGACAAATTAGGGACTATTTTGGTGCTCCATAAACTGCTGTCACATCAGTTACAAACACTAATTAGAGATACAGTACTTTGATAGTGCAAGTGTCCAGTGCATTAAATACCACTTTTGCTCACAGCAATTAGCTTACACATTGACTTACACTTCCTACCATGAGACAGTCAGAGATTAAAATGCACCAAACATTAGTAAAAAATTTATAACATAAACACAAGATAACTGCCAAATAGCTTTTTCCTCTTGCCCTTTGACCCTTGTAGATCTTATTTTCCAATGCTTTTGCACACAATTTTTCCCACCAGCTTTCATTTGTCTGGCCTAAATGTCAAACCTTACGATGGCCCATCATCCAGAATCAATTAATCAAATTCTGCATCTGAGAATTAGGTGCTTAAGAAATCCAGCCTCTAGTTCTTATGAAGCAATTAGCCATCCAGCAGTCTCAAACAAACAGAATTTTGTGCTCTTTCAAATGCTGTCCCAGCGATGGGATATTATCGATGAATAGGCATTTAAAAATCCTTCCTGTTGATTTTTGAAAAACTACTTTAAAGTTTTCTTTAATGGCATTTCCATTTTGGTAACAGGATAAGTCTGCATTTGAAAAAAAATCCAGCGATAACTGACAGAAGTGGTATGTTTTTAACACAAGAAAAGAGTGGGGGAAAATGTCAGGTTTTTGGTGCTGATTATCTCCAGTTCCAAGAATACACTTAGAGAACTCTCTCTCTCTCTCTCTCTCTCTCTCTCTCTCTCTCTCTCTCTCTCTCTCTCTCTCTGTATCTTCTCTCCTTTCTCTTCTCTCCTCTCTTTCTTTGTGTGTCCATAGGGATACAAGCATTTATATTGGGTTGCTACATTAGGAAATATTTTCAAAGACGAAAAACTTTGTGAGGCATATAACTATTTATTTGTGAAACCTTTTGAGGCATAGTATGACAAATCAAAGTATACTTTGATTGCCAAGATAAATAACCTCATTTTTCTACTTGCATCAATCCAGTGCAGCTTCTGGTACAAAATCTTACACACAGTTCTGACAGTGTTTGTTCAGGAATAGAAATACAAATTAATAATAGTAATAATAATAATAACAACAACAATAATAATAATAATAATAAAATGGTCTGAATGTGAGTGAGAGGTGACATGTGTAAACATGCTCAAAAGTGTAAAAGTATTAAGAGAATCAAATTGAAAGATATTTGTAGAGCTGGGTGGTGGTGGCACACACCTTTAATACCAGCACTCGGGAGGCAGAGCCAGGCAGATCTCTGTAAGTTCGAGGCCAACCTGGTCTACAGAGGGAGATCCAGGATAGACAGTAAAACTATACAGAGAAACCCTGTCTCGAAAAAAAAAAAAAAAACAGACAAAAAAAAGATATTTGTAGTCATTTGTCATTTGATTAGCACATATTAATTATACATAATAACGGGTTTCATTGTGACACTTTCATACACATATACAATGTGGATCATTTTTCACCCCGACTACTTCCTCCCATCTCCCTCCCACTTCCACTGATCCTCTTCCTCTTCCTGATTAGGTTTCCTTTTACTTTACATGTCTAAATTAAAAGATGTTTAAAGAAACAAACTCTATGGTAATAAGTTAGACGGTTAGGATTCAAAAGATTATTTTCAAACTATCTGGGTGCATGTCCACACTCTGCAAGGGAAAAAAGAAAGAAAGAAATTAAGCCATCCATTTTAAATGCCTAAAGGAACAAATGCGGCTTAATTTCATGCAAGCAAGCTCTGGGATCCAAATCTCTCGGTTCTCTTCCCACTTCAGTTTATATCAGGGAAGTAACATATGGTGGAGGACAGGCAAAGGCCTGCAAGTCACCTCTGCAGAGATGGTTTCAATGGCAACACATTGAAACTCATTCTAGAAAATGGATGCAATAACACTCATCACTCCTGCACTTTGCGGACGGCGGGAGGATTAAAGAACTGGTGCTCCAAATTCAAATTCACGTTTTCTTACAAACCACAGTAGAATTCTTTATCATCCCAACAGAGATGATGCCAGCGAGAAGTGCCATTAAGGAAATAGTAGCACACTCTGAAGAGCTCCAGAGGGAGTCAGAGGCGCTCTGGCAAGAGTTCCAGGCTAGATGTAAACTCAGCCCAGCGCTCCTAAAGCACGCTGCAAATCTCGAGTGATAGGCACTACATGGGAACAAGTCATTCTTAATTTAAGAGATAAATATGCCATATCCAGAACTAATAATGAAGAGGCTAGCATAAACACAAAACTGTAAAGATTATGGTCATTTATCCCTAAATCTGGCTTAGTGTTTCAGTAACATCTGGAATAGTACAATTGTCTGTCCTGTACTCAACAATGCTGGCCATGTTTAACATCTTTGAAGGTGCTCTAACTGTCCCTAAAGCAAGAACAAACTAAGCAGGCCTGATCAGTCTGTGATGTCGCAGCCTTTTCTAGTAGATAAGAATCATGCCTTCCACCAGCCTTAGCAATTAGGACACGCTCCTTTAATTTCCAATGTGTGCACCTGATCCATGTTCATTCCCCGAGCTACATGTTCAAGAGGCAGGTTGTGTGCAAAGCCGGGTCACCAGCTTTAATGTCAAAGATCACACCATCTGCTCCTTTGAGAATGATGAAAACTGCAGGGAGGAAAGAATTCTCATTCATCCTTTGGTCTGGCCATGTAATCTTTTTTAAAAAAATATTTTTCCTCCCAGTACAAGTTTCTGTCTCAAAAGGCACCTTCTGCAAAGGATTATTTATTAGTTATGCTGATTGAAAGTATAAGCTATCTTTTCAGGGACTGTTTTTAAGATAAAGTTTGCTATGGCACAGCATGTCTTGATCTCCTGATTCTCTACCTTCCTCCACCTACCTCCACTCTCCAAGTGCTGGCATGACAGGCATGCACCATCACACTAGGTCTGTAAAATGCCAGAAAGAGCAAAATCATCTTCACCTATACATGGGATCCACCTGATAATATCATAAAATTCTTTGCTAAGTACTATGCTAATTGCAAAAGTCTTGGGATGCAACAAGAGAGTTATGATTTGACTTATATCATTCTGTCTGTCAATAGTTTGGGTATTATCCACCGACCACTTTGGAAGCCATAAACATTGTGATACCATTTTTTTTTACATTACTCTATTATTTTCCATGTGTTTTCAGCAGTGATTTCCTGGGTGCCAAGTACTGTACTTTTCTATCCATGAGCTCAGTTACTCTATCTAATAACATTTTGCCAAGTCTAATGTGCTGATTACAGTGCTTTGGTTAGGCCGTGCTGATGTTAAAAGTCCATTTATGTGTTTATATGTTGTGCAAACAGCTGACAAATGATACAGTGGGTTTAGGTTGACAGTGTGAGTCCCTTACTCTTTCCTGTGAAATAGTCCAGCATCAAATAATCCATATTCTTCTAGTACAGAAAGACAAGTATCACATGATCTCCACAACTGTGGAGTATACAAAAGTTGCTGTCACAGAAGAGGAGTGATAGTTACTAGAAGGTTGGAAGAACAACAGAGGAAATGGAGCATGGAATGAATGGCTCTCTGGGTACAAAGCTGCCATTAATTTGTAAGATGACTGCAAACAACAATATTTTGTTGTATATTTCCAAAATCTAGAAGAAATACTTCTTTCATTTTTTTATTCTTTGAGAGTTCCATATATATATATATATATATATATATATATATATATATATATATAATGAATGTTAATTATGTTGAGCTCCATACCCCCTTTCTCCTGTCTCCCCCTTTTCCACCAAAACCCTACTTCTCAACAAATATCTCTGCTACTCTCATGACTTTGTTTTGTGTGTGACCTAATATGTTCAATTGGAGTTGCTTGCTTGAGAATGGATGGGAGCTTTTTATTGGAGGATGGACAAATTTTCAGCGGTTACACCAATAAAGGAAATGACATGCCCTCCCCAAGCAACCATTATCTGTCCATAGTCCCTCAGAAAGAAGTGGGGCCCAATCCATGATGAAGTGTTTCAAAATTGTAATTATATAGGGTTTTTAACATACTGAAAAGAAATGTTTGCAAGGATAGTGATGTTTAATTTGATTTAAATATTGAACGACATTTATATGTATCAAACATCATGTTATTTTATTAATATGCATTTTTTATCTTTTTAGGTGTAGTTAGAAATAATTTGGTCTTTTTTTGGCTTAAAAACTCTACAAATGTCAGTAATGAATTGAATCATATAATTTATGCCCAGATTGCTAATTATGGTTTGAGAGTGTTATCTTTTTAAAGTGGAGACCGGTTGAACAGTCTCCATGGCTTCCTTTCACTGGTTGTCACACTCAGCATAAATGAATAGGAAGATCATGACTCTGAACTCAAGGGTCAGGATTTGAATTTACTCCTTATACATGAATGACTTGAAGCTTGTCACTTGAGTATTGTACCTGTTTTCTTTTTTTCAATTATAGCTACAATATATGTCTTGAAGGGTTGTTTAAGAGGAGAGTGGGGGAGAGAGAAGGGGAGGGGGGATAGGGAGAGAGATATTTCTTATATATAAATACAATAAAATATAATTCTTACAACTACATGTTAGATTCCTTTTTCTTCATTTCTCCCAAAGTTTTTCAAAGTTCAGTTTCAAAAAGCCATTCCTGACTGTTGGCAAAACACTGATTCTTCTATCCACTATGATGCTGAAAATAAGAAACTGATAATTCATCCAGTCTCTTTTAAACTCAATTTGAGGTAGATGATAGATATATAGATAATTGACAGATGACAGATAGATAGAGAGATAGATAAATAGATGATAGAAAAATATAGATGATAGACAGAGAGATAGATGATTGATAGATAGATAGATAGATAGATAGATAGATAGATAGATGATGCTAGGTGATACAGAGATACAGAGGTGAGATATATGACAGGTAGACACACATAGGTATAGAAATACAGAATTATAGAGATAGATAATAGATGGCAGAGAGATGCAAAGACAGAGAGGTGAGATAGGTGATAGATAATTGATAGATATAGAGAAAGGTTTATCTTCAGACTCATAAAACTTTTCTGTTAAATTTGACTGATGATACTTATATCACTTTTCAAATACAGAAATTCTATTACTTAGTTCGATGTTCACAGATCCACACACAAGTGACTCTCAGGAAAGAGAATTGTGTCTCTTTTCACCCAAAGTCAGGAATTCAAGCAGTAGAGTGTGTGTGTCTGAGATCCATTCTTTCCCTGCCCTTTGTATTGCTATGACCATACCATAGGCTCTAGTGTCAATTCCTCATTCAAACACAAGAATGGAAGAAAGAACCCAGAGCAAATGTGCATTTAAACATTAATTAACTTGCCAAATATCATACTCTATACACTAATTACATAACATTAAAGAAAACAAATAAATATTGTGCATTTATGAGACTTTCTGCAGAATTATCTGGCATTATGAAAGTGACTGGAAGTTTCCACCTTGCATTTCTCCAGTTAAAATGCTATAGAACAAAAAAAAAAAGAGGGAAAGCATGGAGGAAACTGTCCATCTCAGTTAAAACATCGTAAGCAATAGATGTGTTTTCATCTTTGAAAATGATTCCTGAGAAGACTGAGTAATGAGTATTGGTGGAACTCATGATGTGTAGCAGGAATCTTAAAGAGTCTTATTAATAAAATCAAACCTGAGCAAGATATTGGGGTGAACTGGAAGATCAGAGAACCAGAACAAGCCACAGCTATCTCACCTCACCGGATCCTCAGCTGGTCTTGTTTCCTCAGACTGGAAGCTTCTGTGTCCTCATCCAGAATGGGTCTCAGCTGAACTGCTGCTCAAAAGCCTGAATGCTTAACCAGGCCAAATGCTTCTAGTTTTTGGTCCTCACGCCTTATGTACCTTTCTGTTTTCTACCTGGGATTAAAGGCTCGCTTTCTGGGATTAAAGGCATGAGTCACCATGCTTGGCTGTATCCTTGAACACATGGATTTCTGCCTCTGGAATGCTAGGATTAAAGGCGTGTGCTACCACTGCCTATCCTCATGTTTAATATTGTGGTTGTCCTGTTCTCTGACCCCAGATAAGTTTATTAGGGTGCACAATATTTCGGGGAACACAATACCACCACGATGATGGGACCAAGATTCATTTATAAAAGTCAATGCTGGTGTTGCTTTTAAAATTTACATTATAATAATATTGATAGATTCACACTTTTGAGGTATATGGGCAAGCCCAAAACAAGTAAAACATTAATAAAATTTAAAATAAGAACTGTCCAGAAAAAACTTCTCCAATATCATTTGGATATTTTCAAATGGGAAGGTACATTTTTTTTTTTTTTACTATATAATACTGTCATTTTTTAGTGGAATGTGGCCGGCCATGTTATCAGCATACATCAGAGCAACTCCAAGTAGAATTCTATGTGTAAATATACTTCTTACTGAAAAAAGAAACACGCTTGACTGCCCAGAAGGAAAAGGTGAGGCACACCACCATAGAATATCATTTTAAGATGTGTTACATTTATTTATGCTGTGGAACACTTGTTTAATGATGCAAAGATGTGTTGCATTTTTTTTAATGTTGCATTTGTTTAGCTCTGTGAAGCTGTGCTACTTTGCTTGTCTAAAACACCTGATGGTCTAATAAAGAGCTGAACAGCCAGTAGTGAGGCAGGAGAAAGGATAGGCAGGGCTGACAGGTAGAGAGAATAAATAGAAGGAGAAATCTGGGATGAAAAGAAGAAAGAGCAAGAGAGATCAAGGAGTGAGAAAAGAAGGGGGCCAGCCACCTAGCCACAGAGCCAGCCATGGAGTAAGAGTGAAAGTAAGATATACAGAGGTAAGAAAAGGAAAAAGCCTAAATGCAAAAGGTACATGGGATAATTTAAAGTTAAGAAAAGCTGACAAGAAACAAACCAAGCTAAGACCAGGCATTTATAATTAAGAATAAGCCTCTATGTGTTATTTATTTGGGAGCTGGGTGACAGCGCCCAACCCCCCAAAAAAAGAGCAAAAAGCAAAAGAGTTAAAAAAACAATTACAGCACATGGCATAAATATGTTTTATTTTTGTTTATTTCTTTATACTTTTTAAACTGACACCTAACAGTATGCATATTCATGATATTTAGAAGTATATAAAAACCTGTATCTATCGTGGGTTAGTCAAATGCAGCTGACTGGCATGTTACAACTAAGGTGCCATCATTCACTTTCAGTGAGAACAGTTGGCATCTGTTCCATTAGCAATGTTCTAATATGCAGTGCATAGTTATTTAGGCTATGCTAAGTGTTGCAAACTGTACAATAGATTGCTTGAATTCATTTTTTTATAGCTAGTGTTTCATTTCTCTACCCTAAATCTTCTTGTATCTTTTATTTAACATCTTTATATAAATATCAGGAGGGTGAAACTAAGTGGAAGTGTCCTTAGAAAAATTAAATATGCCAAAGTAAATCACACAAAAAATTAATTCTCTTTCAGAATTATTAAAATATAGATTTTTAAAAATATGGTTTTAAAAATGAACACAGCTCCCCATGCATTCGATGACTTTCTGTGGGTTATTTCTGGAGTGATAGATTGTGTGTTACTTACTTTTCCTGAAAGGCTTCCAATTCTAAGCTGCTTCCTTTTCCTTCCTAGTCTGTTCCCATTTCCCCTCCCTCCGTTTCTCCTTTCCCTCTCTCCCCAAACTTTTGATACAAATTTAAAGCATCTGTCAAGTCAACTGTGGAGCATTAGGGGGAGTCAGGGCTGAGATAAATTCTCAGTTCAAAAATTTTGAGTGGCTCAGAAGCTTTCTTTGAAAATTTACCTTTATATAGCTCTCACCAGAATGGAATATGTTAGACAGGAGATCCCGAAAAATAAAAAAAAATAAATTTATTTCCCTTTTTTCCTGAACCATAATTTAAATTTTAAAAGCCGACAGCTTGCTTCCACGGTTCTGCAGTATGGCGTGATGAAAAGAGTACTGGACAGGCAGTCAGTCAGTGAGATATTTCAGTTTCCCAGGCTCTGCACAAACATCACCCAAGGGGTATCACTGACTTTCTGTGACCCTCAGTTTCCAATATTTCTTCAAAAATTGAGCTGTTACATATGATAACTATTATTATGACTTATAATTCTTGATTTTATTATTCTAATTCAATCTTAAATGAAATATACTCCATGATAAGGAACAAGGTGTGTGTGTGTGTGTGTGTGTGTGTGTGTGTGTGTGTGT
>CABHPP010143876.1:0-49398 GCA_902168425.1 Peromyscus attwateri
ATATATATATATATATATATATATATATATATATATATGCATACATATTTATGTGACTTAGTTTGAAGTTCTGTTCTACAAATACACTGCTCTCAAAAGATATGGAAGTGAAAGGATATTCTAAATAGAAAGACCACTAAACAGTCAAGTGGTCACTGAATATTTGCACTGCAGAGTAAGCATAAGGTCAAAGTTTTTTTTAATGACAGTTTGTTTTCGTTCTAACGAGCCCCAGGAGAGCAATGATGCCCAACTCTTAAATCTGAAGATGTAAAAACAATTGAACTCGCAAACAGTTCAGAAACCTTAATCACTGAGCCTTTTGAAAATAACACCTAAAACAACACGAAACCCAAAGTTGAATTCTTCTCACAGCATACATTCGGGTCTCCTGTGTCACTGGGAGAAACAAAATGAAGTTGTCAGCTTCCTGGTGATGGCTGGATGGTGGGTTCTCATGAGCAAGTGTGACTTTGAATGCTCATCATCGGCGCATGGGAGGTACAGTAAACAAAATCGCTAAAGATACTACAGCTTCCTTTTATTCAAAACCTACTGTGTGCCCTATGACATCAGGAATCTAGACAATACCTTCATGTACACATATCACCACATCCATTTTTACATAAGAATGAACTGTGCTCTGAAGTTAAATTCAAGGCCAAAGCTGACCTTTAACTCTGTGCTGATCCTGTAGCTGAGGCTTTTTCAAACTCTTTGGTGGCTTCTTAAATCACCTAATGGCTTCCCTGAGTTCTGGAGACAGACATATTGTTTTATTTCCCTTTTGTTATAAAGATGATTATACTTGCCAGGCGGTGGTGGTGCACACCTTTAATCCCAGCACTCAGGTAGCAGAAGCAGGTGGATCTCTGTGAGTTCAAGACCAGCCTGGTCTACAGAGCAAGTTCCAGGAAAGCTAGGGCTGTTACACAGAGAAACCTTATCTGAAAAAAAACAAAAACAAAAATAAGGCCCCAAAGAAATAAATGCAAAAAAAAAAAAAAAGAAAGAAAAAAGAAAAAGAAAAGAAAAAAGAAAGATGATTATATTCCCTGCAGAAAATTAGGAGACAATAGAAACATAATGAAGCATTATGCTTGTTAGTTGATCATTAAGTCCAGATTAGGTTGCCAAAGTGAAATTTCATGTCCTCATTTCAAAGGCAATGCCCTATCTTGTAAGTTGAACTAAGTAAAGGAATGCAAGGCTTGGGAGATGGCTTAGTGGTAAAAGTGCCTGTCGTGTAAGCATTAGGACCTGAGTTCAAATCCCCAGCACTCACATCACACACACCTGTAACCCAGCACTGAAAGGTGAAAACAGGAAGTTCCTAAGGGCTCGGTTGTCACTCAATCGGTGAGTGTGGTAGTCCCTGAGATATGGTACCTCCTCCTCCTTCTAGGTACCTCCACCTCGACGGGACACTTGAGTCATTAGCTGTACATTGATTTCATGGCTTCCATTTTGTTGTGCTCCTTTACAGTTGGGAAACATGTCTTTGTGTCCATTGCTCTGTCTGAGGCAGGAGAATGAAAACAAAACAACAAAAACCAGATGGCAGTAGTTTCTGGAATAAAATCCAGCCAGTCTCAGGCACAAGATTCCGCCTGATCCCAGCAACTAGTTCATCTGTGCTTGCTGTGATGATGCTCTGCATCCCAGCATCCTCTGCTCCTTCAATGGGTTCTAATCCCCACTCTATCATCCCAACATCCTCTGCTCCTTCAGTGGGTTCTAATCCCCACTCTTTCTCACACTAGTGACTTGGGCCCTTGAGCAAGGCACTGCACCCCTGGAGCTTCCTTCCTGCATCTGTAAAATGATACTTCAGGCTCTCACCTGGCCTCTCACCCTCAAGGAGCTGCCTCCATGCACTGGACGACCCCAGTAGGACTCTCCCTTTTCTCTGTTTTGTCACAAGAGCAGCCCAGGGTTCCATAAGTACTGAGCTTTGGGGGAGGCGATCCTGATTGAAGACTAGGAACACCTATGATGGGAAGTGAGAGGAAGGAAAAACCACTCTCCTAGGGAAAAATCAACCCAGAGATAAGCAGAAGGGCAAAAACCAAAAAGTGGATTTCAAAGTTTGGATTTAACATACCCAAGAGTGAAACAAACACCATCCGAGTTTTTTTTTACATTCTAAGTAAAATTGCATTAAATATTAAAAATAGTTTGTGCCTTCCTTCCTTATGCCTTCCCCCTTTCCCTCCCTCCCTTCCTGTTCTCCTTCCTCTCCTTCTTTCCATTTCTAAAGAAAAGGCTTTCTGTTAGGAGCTGTTGAAGGATCATTTCAGAGATCATGTATTCCTCATGCATTCTTTCATTACCAGCAGGAGCTATAGAGGGTTGGAAGGAAAGCCCCCTTAACATTGATGGCCCTGCAGTTTCCTTGACAACAGCCTGAAGGTAGTTACCATTGAGTTTAGGTAATCACTTTTTTATGGACAAAGGAAAGATAAGATGTGATTATTTATTTATTTATTTATTTATTTATTTATTTATTTATTTATTTTGGTTTTTTTGAGACAGGGTTTCTCTGTGTAGTTTTGCGCCTGTCCTGGAACTCGCTTTGTAGACCAGGCTGGCCTCGAACTCAAAGAGACCCGCCCGCCTCTGCCTCCTGAGTGCTAGGATTAAAGGCGTGCACCATCACCTCCCAGCAAGATGTGATTTTAAAATATTTGCAAATGTGAGAGAATAACCACATTGTCCACCCGTCTGGAGCTCTTCTGGCTGCTCAGCATCCTGGGAGGGTGGAATGGAGGCCAGGCCCTCAGTAGTAGCAGGGAACTTGTTTGCTGTTCAGTTTACCTAACTTTCAGATCTCCAATCTTATCAGAACTGAACTACCTGCCTCAATCTTTTTCTGCTTTTTTGTTTTGTTTTTTCCCTCCTGAGAATACTGATGCCCGGGGCATGCTTCTGGGTGTTCTTAAGACTTAAATGACATTGCTTAAAGAGTTAAAGATCTTCAAGGCCCCAGTGAAAGGTTGATAAGGTAAACCATTCACCCTCTGGAGATGAACCCCGTGTCCTTTTCCAAAACAAGGTCTGAGAAGCGTGGAATGCATTCACCAGTTTGGGGAATTCTATCACCGGGAGGCAAAGATTAACACAAGGATTTTACAGTAGGAAAAGGTCCTCATTGTAATCATTTATCTTTGAGAGCAGAGTTTCATTTCATTTATCAAGAGCTTACCATTTCCTTCTTAGGAAAAATGCTTTGGAGGATATATTATACCACCAGAGAATATAACAACATATTTTTAGTTTATCAGTTCAAACTGAAAACTTCTCCTAGGGATGGAAACATTTCCAGTGTGGGACATCTCCGTGCCTGTGTCCAGGCAGATGGCAGATTAGGTCTTGTTTACAGATCCAGTAGCTGCTTTAGCTCTGGGTGAGGGGAAAGTTACCCTAAAGAGAAAGATCTCTGAAGGGGCGGGGTGGGGGGTAGGGGGGTGGGGGGGGGGGGGGGGTGGGGGGGGGGGGGACGGGGACAAAGGTGGCCTCAAGTCCAGGAACAGCTGAGTCCCACACCTCACTGGATTTGAGTATTCAGAAACTCAAGATAGGATGCAATTCCACACAGTTGTTAGGAGGGCAACCTTAAACCTTTGATTATTTATTAGGAAAAAAAAGGGGGAGAAAATGGGGAAGGAGGGAGGTGGAGAAAAATAGAAGTATACTCTTTTTAGGAGATGTGGTTAGACAGCAAGATACACCTAAAAAGCTTGCATCCTGATGAAATCAAAATTTGGCTCTCCAGCCTCCTAAATTTGATTCCCTTATTGAAGGCTCAAATTATGAGCAGGTTGACTCAAGGTTGGGCCAAGAGCGATTTTTGGAAGACCTTGATCCCTAAATAAAATGGGTGGGGACCTCTATTCAGCAGTCTCTCTTCCAGAAGTACTAGGCATACCACACTCTTTTGACTTCATGGTACTTGCTCTGTTTTTAAATGACGCCCCCCACGAGGAAGCTTGCGCTGTGGGATTGCGGTGTTGGTAGGAGGCAAAGGCCCTCTGCAAAAACATTTGAAAATGAAACACTCCCAGTGCGTAATCCCTTCCTCTGCTGCGCTAGGTTTCTAACGGAGTGAGAAAGAGAAAAGTGCACGTAATCCCCTGCCTACCAGAAGAAGGCTGTGCACATGAATCTCTGGGCTGTGGAGTGCTGACATTTGACACCACTCTGAACCCTGAAGGCAGCTGGTTGCTGGCCTCGGCGTTCTCTCCCACCCTGTTCAGACTGGCTCTCTCTTCCGCCTCTGGCCCAGTGCCCCAGCCTCTCCTACTACAGAAAGGGCAGGCTGGGGAAAGCCTAAGCCAAATCCTTGCCAGTTCCATCAGTTTTCCGCTCTCCTCGTCGTCGGAGGCCTTTCCTCCATCAATGGCTGCCGAAGGCGCGGCTCGATGAGCCGTGTGGACATTAATTCTGGTGGGACCCCACCAGCATCTACGAGTTCGTAAATAGTTGTAATTAACGAAACCCCAGCCGCAGTGCTTCCAAGAACTCCTTGGGTGAAGGAACAGGGCTAGAGACGCCCGGGCTTCCGTGGAGCCGTCGTCATGGAAGCATTAGGGTGTGGTGAGAGATTAGGCAGCCGCAAAGCCATTGTACCTTGCCAGATGGAATTCTGCTTTGATGTACACTGGGGTCTAAATTGTTTTCCTTCCTCTGGTACATTTAAAATTAAGATTCCGTGTTAATCCCTAATTAATTCCAAGATCAAGCTTCTATTTTAGCTACTTGAATGAGTGATGTTGGAATGCTTTTAGGGAAGTGGAGCCATAACAAAATATTTTCCAATTACATTAAATACCTTGAGGGCATGGTTATTAAGCATGGCTGAATTAAGTGTGGGATTTTAAATCAGAATGACATGATTTGAAATCAGAAATCATTTTAAGTACCCTGAGACAGAGTACTTAGGACAATAGTTACACAAAGAAAGAAAAAGAAGGGACCCAGAAACTGCTATTACAAAACAAAACAAGTTCACTTTAGGACGAAATATAGAATCATGGACTGTAGAACTTCAAAGAATTAAATATTAAACACTCACTGTAAAACAAGAGAAAGACGGATCAGGTGAAAGGGGTGGAGATGGGAATGGGGGCCCGTGGCGGCCTAGGGCGTTGTCTACACAGCAAGCTGCAAAGAACAGGGGACTTATGTGGGACTTTTGCAGGCTCCTGACACGGGTCATGGACAGCTGACCTGGGCTGGATCCAGGCAGAGCTATGAGGTTAGTTCAAACAGAATGAGTTGTCCTTGGAGGCATTTCCAGTATTCTCTCTTCTCATCAGGTGTTTGTGTCCTGGCCCAGGGAGGAGAGTTACACCATAGGAAGAAAAGGGAAGAGCACGGTAGTAAATGCTAGCTAAATGCTTTGGGGGATAGTCATGAATTAAGACATGCAGACTATCTCTCCAGACTGCGCATCTGAAACATTTAGGAGGGGGAAATTGTCACCATTCTTACATTCTTGTGAGAACCTCTCTCTCTCTCTCTCTCTCTCTCTCTCTCTCTCTCTCTCTCTCTCCCTCTCCCTCTCTCTCTCTCCCCCTCTGTGTCTGTCTGTCATTAGAGAATCAAATCCATGTGCCTGTTAGGTGAGTCCTTACTGTTGCGTTAAACCGCAGCCTGAGAGCAAATTCTTTAGTTCAGCCATCTATCTGGACTCAAGGAAAGAATAGCCACACAGTTATACGTACTTCTCCTATCTTGTCCTCATTTCCTAGAAGTTGGGTGGAAGTAATTTCCCCCTTTTCTTTCCTACCCCTAATTAGGAGCCTGAATCTCCTGGGATATAATACCTTGAGGGGTGCTCTGCCATCGTCAGTGGGTGGGGCATCGAGGCCTGCACCCACTTCTTATGCAACGCCCCAGCTCTCACATCTGCATCACTTCCAGTGGGGGCCCTGCACCTGCTCCACAGGCCACTGAGTATTTTAATATCACCTGCAACAAAGACTGCTTTATGAGGCTCCTGGTCAGCCAGTAAAGACAACCATGGCTCAGTGAGACATATGCTTGCTTTAGGTTTGGCATCATCAAAAGATTCGGGTTCAGCTGGGTGTGGTGCCCTATGCTTATAATCCTAGCACTCTGGAGACTGAAGCAGGAGGATTGCCATAAGACCAACTGGGGTTGGATGGTGAGATCGTGGTTTTTGTTGTTGTTGTTTTGTGTGTTTGCTTTGTTTAGTTTTTAAAGGTTTGGGTTCAAACGCCCACTCTGCTCACATACAAAGTAAGTACTCTTAATGGAAACTTCAAAGCCTAAAATATTCTTAAGGTTTGACGTGACATCGATAAGGGGGAATTCCACTGTAGCCTCATGTGACGCGCCATAATCAAAACACAGGCCAGGGGCAGGTTGGTAAAGCGCTTGCCATTCAAGCATGAGGACCTGAGTTTGGATTCCTAGCAGCACTTAGAAAGTGAGACCTGTAATCACAATGCTGAGAGGGTGGGGATGGGAGGAGGCCTAGGGCCCACTGGCCAACTAGTCCAGCTAAACCTGCGCATTTCAGGTTCAGTGAGGGACCCTATCTCAAAAGGTGAGGTGCAGAACAATTAAAGAAGACATTTACCATCTCCAGCTGGCCGACACAAGCAGGTGTGCATATGCACACACACATACATATATATCTGTATAAGCAAATACACATATGCATGTACACACATATATACATACACACACACATAACACATACACACATACAGACACACAAACATGGGTACAAACACACACCCCCATACACAGAGCCAGGTCTACTGAAAGCACTTTACAAAATTACCTTCAGGCTCTGTGTGCAAGGCAAATAAGAAACATCTACACATTTTGTTTAGGCCTGGGCCTCAGTCACAGAGTATCTCATTGCATAAATGTAAATATCGCCAAATCAAAAAATCTAAAAGCCAAAATGCTTCTTGTCCCAAGCATTTCAGAAGGAAGGCCCTGGAACTGTACCATATGTGAACACCTATGGCAAGCAGATGCTGCACCTGCTCATCCCAGGTACGAATGTGTAAGGGGACGCCTTGATTTAGCTCCTATGGTGGAAACACGGGGGCCCCACCAAAGCCTGCAGAAGAAGACAACCAGCCTGCGACAACCTTGTCTAAGCCACAAAATCCACTATCGTCTCATTGGTTCAAGGCTAAAAGGTAGGTAGATCTATTTGACCTCAAAAAGCAGCTATCATCTTTAGATCCAAAGGGTTTTAGAGCTCCTCTTACTGATCTGGCTGTCAGAAGAAGATTTAAGAACTCAAGGCTCTGCCCAGACCTGCTGAGTCAGAGTCATGCAGGGCCGAGAGTTTGCATTTTAAACAGAGGGAGAGTTTAACAGACTAACCTAAAGATGAGAACCTTGGGTTTAGGAGGCAAGTACTGAAAGCCATTCAGTGCTGGCGATGATACCCGCTCTTGCGTTCCCTGTCCCCCAGACTCTACTGGCACAGTTGGTGGAGGAAACACTAGGAAGTGTCTGAGTGCACAGTTAGTGGAGGAAACACTAGGAAGTGTCTGAGTGCACAGTTGGTGGAGGAAACACTAGGAAGTGTCTGAGTGTGTGTGTGTGTGTGTGTGTGTGTGTGTGTGTGTGTGAATATTTGAGGTACTGTGTCTAATAGGATATGCATGACAATGTGCAGAACCCTGTGTATATCTGAGAATGTGAGTGCTCAGAGAGACTGTCTGAGGCTGTGCATGTTAGGAACTTTCGTGTGCTTGTGTGTGTGTGTGTGTGTGTGTGTGTGTGTGTGTGTGTGTTCATGTGCCTATTTGCACTGGAGGATAAGCTTCTTGGGTCAGACCTTCAAGATTTATGACTACCTACAGATTGCATCTATTTCATGGCTTTGCTTGCTCTTGCACATAGCAGAGCTGAGCATACACGTGTCAATTTAAAACTCAAGGGTTAAACGAGCAAGTGAAGCAGGCCATTCTGCTAAAAACGTTGGCTTTAGCTCCCACACACTTGTACATGTCAAGGTGCACAGGGTGCAGCTTCATAGACATTTCTTAGAGATCTTTGCTCTTGACACAGACTGCAGCTGGGGACTAGGATATGAAGGCTGGGCAGATCACATTCGCTAAAGAATTAATCGCACCCCAGTAGACCCCACAAGCTCTTGTTACCTCTCAAATACAATTGCAGCGCTGTCTTTCACTAAGATACAGGGCCGGACATCAGGGCAGCCTCCTCCTTTCTCCCGGATGGGCCCGGTTTTCACATTTCAAATTGGTTCGGCCCAACTTCACAAACATTGCTTCAGTGCCAGCCTATTTCCCAGCGCTACCCCCACTGTCACTGAACTCCTTTGCAAGTCAGGGAGGAGAAAGATGAACCGGACCCTACCCCTGCCGTCAAGGAGGTTCTGAGATGTTTCCACACAAACAACGGTCTGTGCTCGACTTAAATCCAATGAACGCCATGAAGTCACTTACTCAACGTTTAGTTCGAGCAAAGCTTTATCTTTTGATTAGAGAGGAAAGTACGCTTAACGAGGGTCCTCAAAAAAAAATCAACATTTTGTGCCAAATTTCCTTGGGCCTTGAACTGTGTTATACATGGTTTTGTTTTTGTGTGTTGTAGTGTGCGTATCTGTTTTCATATGTGTGGTGATGTACAAGTGTCTGAAAGTGTCTCCACTTTTATCAAACAAAAACCAGTCAAGCACTGCCTTTGCCATTTAATAGGCTGTTTGTCTATTTAGTCTCCTCGTGTATTAATTTATCCCTCTGGACGGCAGGGCAAGGATACTTTCCCTGGCAGGAGGGATATACGTGTGTGGTGCGTGTGTGCATATTAAGTAAAATGACATTCGTAAAATGCTTTGTGTGATGTCTGCCTCATAGGGAGCAAGCCGTGGTTTGAATTCTGAGGTTTAACTTGAGTGGCGAAAGCACAGGATGTTTTAAGGGCTCGGAGGAAAGGATCAAAAACAAAGAACTCAGAATTGAGTCCTGAAAACTGGGCCCTGCCCTTTGCTCCTTTGCTTCCATCAGAACCAATGTAGTTTGGCTTACTATGTTCCAAAAGGAGACCATTTAAAAGAGGAGAAGCTGGGCAGATGTGGACTGGGATGTGACACGGGGTCCCTGACCTCAAACTCTGTGTCCCAGCCCACACCCAGCCCCACTCCTGCTCAAGCCTCATTCCACTTCCCCTCTGTGTGTCCTTCTCCGAGGGCCAGCAGGGCCTGACTCCTGTTGGCATTTTACTGGCAGGCTATGCCAGCTTCTCTGGGTCACGGCCCTGTCCTGGCCTCACTCGGAGGTGTGCCTTCCCCTTTGACCCACAGGTTATTTGAGAATATGTCTTCGAATATCCAAATATCTTGGAATTTTCCAGATAGCTCTCTTCTCTACGTTTGCATTATTACGCACTAAGAACAGTTTTCATGTGAGTTCTCTTCCTTTAATTTTGGTAAGATTTGTTTTATAGCTCAGAACAGTTTCTGTTAATGAATATAAGGGCTTGTTACCCTTCTGCTGTGAGGTGGATGGCTTCTAGATGTCAAGCTGCTGGATAATGTGGCTTAGGTCATCAATACCCTGATTCATTTCCTACCTGCATGTTTAACCAGCTACTGAGGGAGATGTGTTGAATCTTCCATTGTATTTGTCTAAGTGACAATCTGTTTATTTGTGCGTGTGTGTGGAGGTCAGAGGCTGACATCTGATGTCTTCCTCACTCGCTCTCCATTTTAATTTTTGAGAGTCTCTCTCTAGGCTAGATCAGATGACCAACTCTCCCTGGGCATACACATTTCTTTCTCTCCTCCAAAGTGCTAGGGTTACAGTGTGCACCCCTGATGCCAGTTTTCTCCCCCACCCCAAATTATATTTACTTCTTTGTTTTGTGTGGGAAAAGGGTGTGCCCATGCCACCAGGAGCCTGTGGAGTCTAGTTGACAACTTCCAGGAATCAGTTCTTTCCTTCCAGTGTGGGGATCGAACTCAGGTCGTCAGGCTTGCTGGCAGGTGCCTTTTCCCACTGAGCCATTGCCCCAGCTCTCCTTTCTTTCTTTTGCTTGTTTTGAAGATCTGTTGTTAGACGTGTACAGTTAGTTCAGTGTTGCTATGTGTTCTTCGACAACTGACTTCTTTGTCATTATAAAAAGTCTCATAAAGGCACATGCCTTTAATCCCAGCGAGAGGGGGGAAGGCCCGGGGAGGATGAGGGGTGGGGTGGGGGAGGGGGCAGAGGCAGGCCACTCTGGTCTACATAGTGAGTTCCAGAGCAGCCAGAGCTACATAGTGAGACTTTGTCTTAAAAAAAAAAAAAAAAAAAAAAAAAAAAAAAAAAAAAAATTTTTCTCTTTACATTTATTTGTTTATTGACTGAGATAAGTTCTTACTGTGCAGCCCAGGCTGGCTTTGAACTTTTGATCCTCTTGCCTCAGCCTCTTGAGCGCCAGGATTACAGTTTTGCTTCACCAAGTGCCACTGTCCTTGTGATCTTTAATACTCTGGAGCCCACTGGTCTGGAAGTCCTGCAACCAGCCACTCAAGCTTTCGTTCAGTGTTCTCACATTAGATGGGGTCCATTCTGCTTTTAACCTAAGTCTTTGCATTTCAAGTGGGTTTACTGTAGACGGCATGCAATGGGGCCTTGTTTCAGTCCACTTGACTTTGTAAATGATGTATTTGGAGGCTGAGGGCTGCTGGGTGGTGGAGGGCACTTGCTGCTCTTCCAGAAGACCCCAGTCAGGTTCCCCACACTCATTTTGGTGGCTCACAATCATCTGAACTCCAATTTCAGAGCTTATGATGCTCTCTTTTTAGTCCCCTCATGCATGTGGCCTACACTCCCACAGACACATGCACACCATTTTAAAAAGGAAGTCTTTAAATGGTGCATTTGGGTTACTTACATTTAAGTTATTGATATTATTATGTTAAATTCTACTGTCTTGTGAGCAGTTCCTACTCACTGTGCTGCTGTTGTTTTTGGCTTCTTCCCCCCTTCCTGCTCTTGCTGGCTTTAAGTGAGCATTTTAATATGTGCTTTATCTCTCCCATTGACTGTTTATCCTATTTTAAAAGTAGGCTTGAATGACTGACTAGGATTCTTTTTTTAAAGATTTTTATTTTATGTGCTTTGCTGTTTTGCCTGCATGTATGTCTGTGTGAGGGTACCAGATTGCCTGGAACTGGAGTTACAGATAGTTAGAAGCCACCATGTGGGTGCTAGGAATTGAACTCAGGTCTTCTGGAAGAGCAGCCAGTGCCTTAACCACTGAGACATCTCTCCAGCCCCAAGTGAATGGTTAGACTTCTTATCTACTTTTCATTGAGCAAAAGCTTGGCCCATTGTGCTTCCTGAGCATTGTCTGGAAGAGGCTGAGATGTTGTTTCCTTTATAGACATCTTTGAGATGTTTTGTTTAAAATATCCTGAATTTTAATTTAATGAAGTAGAAGATAACATTTTTTATTTATGTAAGGATTTTAATTTGTAACCAGTAAACTAGTTCACATAAAATATGGAATATTAAATCTGGGTGAGTTAAAATACTGTCCTATAAGTTTTATTGTACATACTTATTGTGTGATTGTGTGTGGTGTGTGTGTGTGTGTGTGTGTGTGTGTGTGTGTGTGTGTGTTGTGTAGGTCAGAGGAGAGCTGTGCAAAGTCACTTCTCTCCTTCCACCATGTAGGATCTAGGAATTGAGCTCAGGTGATTCAGCTTGATGACAAGTGTTTTACCTGCCGACTCATCTCATCAACCTGTGTTCTGCCTTTTTAATTTATTTTTATTTTAGGAGTATGAGTATCCCGAAATGTAAGACTGTATACTGTGTGCATGCTGTGCCCAAGGGGACCAGAAGAGGACATTAGATCCCCTGGGAGTGGAGTCACAGACAGTTGTAAACTGCCATGTGGGTTCTGGGAATTGAACCTGAGTCCTCGGGAAGAGCAGCCAGTGCTTTTAACCACTGAACCATCTCTCCGCACCTCCATGTTCTGTATGTTTAAAGAATAAAATCTCTACATAATGTAATGAAGTAATAAATTATTCAACTTAATTCTCCTGAAAAAGAAGACCCCTCACCCCTCCAAACAAAGAAACTATGGAATTTTGCTTACTGGAAAAGTTCTAGAAAGTTTCTCTTCTAGAAAAATTTATTTGTGTCTGGGGCTGACAACCTTTTAAATTATGCTCTAGAACAACATGGATGCTCTCCTACATGTTAAATTTGCTTATAACTTCAGAGGATCTGCGACTTCCTTAAGAGTGTTCAAATCCCTCAGTAACAGCCCTGCCTGCCCCAAACTGCCTGCGTCGGACAATTGACGCTTGTCCATCGCTTACTGTTTAGGCAGCCCCAGATCTATGTCACACCCAGGACCAATTCTGAGTCTTGTCACCTGCCCCAAACTCTGCGCTTAGTGTGACTAAGCTGTAGACTCTCCACTGGCCAAAGGAAGCTGAGATTCTGCGAGCCAGCTGGCTGGTTTAATGACCAGAATGCCCGGAATGTGTTTGTCCCTCTGTTTAACAGAGTTTTCCACACACAACACAAACAATACTCAAATTGAGATCATAAATGCCAGACAAATCTGTTGGTGGGGGAACTTTGACACTAATATGAAACAATCCTGAGGACAGAATGGAGCTCAAGCAATTTGTTTGTGATTTTAAGACAAGTCTCTCATCTGTGCTTAAAAAACAAAACAAAACAAAACCCGATAAAGTGTTTAACAGCAACAAATCCCAAAGGATCTACCTACCACCCATTCCCCCCCCCCCCCCGCCCCCCTGCTTATTCTTTCAGGTTCAAAATCACCCTCCACCCACCTGCATCAGTAAAATTTATATGTATAAATAAACCTTCGAGTTTTTTCCCCTAGGAACCCACTTTCACATCCATTCCCTTTAACACCCCAGTTGGTTGTGTATCACCAAGAGACTCACATCTCATTTCTCCGAGTCCACATCCTCTCGACAGCAGAGATCAGTCTTTGGTACCCGTGAGCATTTCCTTAGCAGATGTCCTCTCTTGTCCTCTGGCTCACACACTGTCCGTGGCTCACACACACTGACTCTGCTTGCTCAGAACGGATTCCAACAGCTGATTTCATGAACCCCATTCTCCTCCCAGCTGAGGGAACACCATGCCGAGGTATTTTAAAACAGAGAATTGAAAATTCCCGTCTCCAATGGTTATTACTATGTTAACTTACCAAAAAGAGAAGTAGTGGGGCGTCTACCACAGGCCAGCTGAACGGCAGCTGTGGCACTGTCTGTTTGGAACTGGCTTGTGGTGGTATTGTATTGCTCAAAATATTGTGTACGCTAATAAACTTATCTGGGGTCAGAGAACAGGACAGCCACAATATTAAAGGTTAGGCAGTGGTAGCACACGCCTTTAATCCTAGCATTCCAGAGGCAGAAATCCATGTGTTCAAGGATACACCCAAGCATGGTGACCAACGCCTTTAATCCCAGAAAGCAAGACTTCAATCCCAGGGAGTGGTGGTAGAAAGCAGAAAGGTATATAAGGCGTGAGGACCAGAAACTAGAGGCATTTGCCCTGGAGAGGCATTTGCCCTGGAGAGGCATTTGCCCTGGAGAGGCATTTGGCCTGGAGAAGCATTTGGGCTGGTTAAGCATTCAGGCTTCTAGCAGCAGTTCAGCTGAGACCCATTCTGGATGAAGACTCAGAGGCCTCCAGTCTGAGGATACGAGACCAGCTGAGGATCTGGCGAGGTGAGATAGCTGTGGCTTATTCTGTGTCTCTGACCTTCCAGTGTTCACCCCAATACCCGGCTCAGGTTTGATTTTATTAATAAGAACTGTTAAGATTCCTGTTACACTGGCTAGCCTGTGTGGCTCAGTGGCTCTGAGGGTTGAGAAGCAGTCTGGGATTTAGCAAGGTCAGGGGGTCTCTGAAGCTCTCCATACATTTTGAACTGTCTCCTCCTTCTTTGTTTTATTGTTTTAAAAACTTCCTCATCATTGAACAAAGAATATCACATAAGTATTACGTGTCTTCTTGCTTACAGGTACATGGAAATAAGTGAGATTTTTGACGTACTAAACTTCTATTTTTCAGAAAGTATCGAGTCCCAAAGGAAAACAGCCCTACCCCACCCTGCCTCCATGTGCCTCCGCCCTCTCCCGTGTTCCCCCTTCTACACTCGGTGTTCTGTGAAACAAGCAGCCTGTCAGGGCCTTGGCACCTCTAGGGAGCTGTTCTCAGGTACTCTGGGTGACGGTTTTCATTTCTCTGTAATAGTTTATACTCTATAAAAGATAAGCTCTCTATCGGCCATTCTTTCCTCTTGATAAGCAATGATGCTTCTTAATGTACTCCCACAGGAACGAAAGTCGACTTAGATCCATTTCAACCCTCCCTTTTTGAACACAAAGTCTCCGACCTCAAGGACACCATCCAACAGAGCTCTTGTATTCACCCAGCCCCTCCCGCTACCCTAGCATCTTCTCCTGAGACAATAGCCCTTTTCAGTTGCTTGGCAACATGAGGAAGACTTGCATTTTCTCTTGATGATAAGGGTGTGGGGAGAAAATAAATAAATAAATAAACAAATAAACAAACGAATAAATGAATAAACAAATAAACAAGCATTTAAAATTTCCAGTTCCCTTCACCCACAGGCTTCAGTTCTCATCCGAAAATGAAGCATGTTATAACATTCTCATGCTCCTACATTCCCAGGATTTATAGGCTGCAACATTCTGGTGGAATCCTTTCCCAGTACCACACCTGACAGGCTGACCTCAGGGCTGGAAGGTACCGCCTTGGTCAAAGCTCAGCCACCCAGGGCTGTGTCCATATTAACCCTGGGCACCTGCTGTGGATTGGACCAGGAATGTCTCCCAAGGCTCTTGAACCATAATATCGTGCTATTGGGAGCTGGTAGATGCTTACGGAGACTAGCCCTGGTGGGGGGCTGAGGTTATGAGGGACATGTCCTTCAGAAGGACTTTGGGACTCTTGTCTACAGATTTCAGTCTTGCTTGCATCCCAACCAGGAGGTGACTGGCCTTATCTTGTCTGTCACTATCCTGTACTGTCTTCCCACAGGCCTGAGAACCGCAGGGACAACTTGGCTATGGACTAAAGCCTCTGAAACGAAACCCAAATATTTCCCCTTTCGGATCGATACCTCAAATACTTTATTACTTCACAGAAAGTGCTTAACGTAACAACCGTGCACTGTTCTGTACTCGAACACACTCAGGCCGTTCACTGCTGCTCCACCCGCTAAAAGCCCCCTTCAGCAAGCTCAAAGGAAGCCGTTCTTTCCTTAAATCACCACCACGAAGTTTGTTACTTTTTGTATATCCCATACTGGCAGTGTAAGCAACCACAGAGAGAAGCCAGAAAAGGAGGAACACATCCTTGACGGAATTCAAAGGGGAACAAGGTGGAGAGCCTCGGTGGAGTCCCCCAGGAAAAAGACAGTGATCCTTAACCACCTTGGGATTTGGGTCAAGGCGGGTGTAGCATTGCAGCTCAGATGGCAAGGTATCTTGGCGATGGGGAGCCAAGGAATATCATAAAATCACTGTAAGCCTAGCAGCGTGCAATTCTGCACCAGGAAAGGTTTCCCCAGCAAGGGTAACTACTCTGCTCTAGCAGGGGAAGGTTTCACTGGCAAAGTTGTTCCAGTTCCACTCCCCCGCTGGAGAAGGGTTACAGTTCTGCTCAAGTCCAGCAAAGCCTTATGCCACACAAAAAACCTCACTCAAGAGATTTATTGGGCAGGAAAAATCCAGGAGAGTGGCTGCCTCTAGGGTGAGAAGCAGCAGCAAACTGGACAGACTATAGAGCTTATATAGGGTTTCTTGTGGGGGGACCTTTCCAGGGTGGCTTGGGATTGGTGGAGTTTTATAGCTTGATTCTTGGGAAAGTGCAAGGATTGGTGGGATTCTGCAGCCTGACTCTGGGGCAAGTGCAGGGATTGGTGGATTTCAAGCCCTGGTCTTGGGGTCAAGTCAGGGGCAGGGTGTTCTTTCCTTGCCGCCCCCCTTTTTTTTACCCTACATGGACAGTGACTGACTCATCTTGACTTGTATAAATTCAGAAATATAAAAGATCTTTCCTGTAGAGACATTTAAAATTTTACTCTCCTTTACCAATTTACCTACCCCCCCAACCCTGGCCTCATGACCTCTGCACTGCATAACACTGAGGAAGGCCAACCTCACTTCACCTGGTATATGACTATGAATCCATTCACCTGTATTTCATTTGACAGGTTTCGCCATTGATTTTTAGGTATTTTAGTACCTGCTCCCTTTTGGACTTAGTTTGTGACAGTCTAAGGTATGGAAATTTTACTTCCTTATGTGACTGTTCCAACACAGATTCCATGTATTCACACTTAGATTAAGTAACTGTTT
This sequence comes from Peromyscus attwateri, assembly GCA_902168425.1. Lineage (NCBI taxonomy): Eukaryota > Metazoa > Chordata > Mammalia > Rodentia > Cricetidae > Peromyscus > Peromyscus attwateri. The sequence goes on from CABHPP010143876.1 coordinate 16,400, forward strand.
CTGCAGCTACTTGCTAAAGAGCCACAATTGTCATGCCAGTAATACAAGATGTGATGGCTGACTTGAAAGAAGTGACACTATGTGACAAACAACTAACACCCAAGATGGTTCTAGAACCAGCCATCACATAATTAAGGACCAGACTCTATGTCACTACCAAGAGAGGTCCACCTGGGTAGGGGAGGTCGGAGCCAGCTTTGTAGACAAGGCAGAGCTTGGCTTGTATATGAATTTCCCTAAATGGTAAAACAGAAAACTACAATGGTGTGTGTGTGTGTGTGTGTGTGTGTGTGTGTGTGTGTGTGTGTGTGTATGCGCGCGCGCGCTCCTGTTAGGAACACTTTTTCCCCAACGAGTGGTGCTATTTTGGCAGCCTGGGACACTGGGGGTTTGTGCCCGGTTGACAGGTAGATCCCTGGGGGTAGGGCTCCAGTCCTACCTGCCCACTTCCTGGTCTGACGGTCCGTCACCACGTGAATTGTGTCATGCTCCTGCCCCCAAAGACTGAGCCACTCCACAGCTATGATGAGCTGAAACCATTAGCCAAGGTAAGTCCTCTCTCCTTTAAGCTGCTTTCTGTCGGGCATGTTGTCCTTGTGACTCCAAGTAACTAACAGTGCATGTGTGGTTCTGGTGACACCTACTTGTTACAAAGCCACTCATCTAATGGTAACCATGCTCAGCACAGACTGTCCTCGAGAACGAAGAAAACTGCTCATCTGAGACCGGGTTTTAGATCTAGATGTGAATGGCAGCGTGGTGAGGGTGGGACTGAGAGAGAGATGTTCAGAGAAGGGCATTGTCCCAAGAGTCTTCTCATCTTCTGACTGCCCAGGTCCCCGCTGGACCCTTCTGCCAGCTGCATGGAGCTCTCTTAGCATGACTCTTCCCCCGATTCTGCAGGAGAATTCTGCCCAGCAGAGCCTTCTGAAATCTCTCTTTCCTTAAGCAAACAGGGCACCTCCTTCCCGTCATTGCTTGAGAAAGCTGCCACATCTCCACCAACCTACACACACAGCTAAAGAAGGAGCGAGACCAGCACCTCAGGACATCACTTCTGCTGCTATTGGGAGGAACAAGAATGGAGGCTGAAATTTTGCATGGGGTGAAGAATAAGGACGAGCGGTTATTTGCTAATACGTTTATTTTAGAAGCCTCATGTTTTTATATACTCTTTCATCTAGTCATTTAATTTCCATCAAATTCCTTTACTCATTTAATAAAAACACATTGTTTTCTACATGGCAGGGACTGCTTTAAGTGGCTTTAAAGGGTATTATTATTACTTTGTTACTGTTGTTTTGAAATAGAGTCTCATTCTGTAGCCTAGGTCAGCCTAGAACTCATTATGTAGCCCAGGCTGGCCTTAAACTCTCAACCTCTACCCAGGCCTCCCTAATGCTGTGATTACAGGTTCACATCACCACACCTTCAACTATTTTTAAATTAACTCAATTAACTTTCTAAAACAATCCCATGGGGTGAGTACTGTTATTGTCCTTATTTGACAGGTAGGAAAATCAGGGCCAGAGTACTCAGGAAGCCTGTGGTCACCAGCTGGTGCGTACAGCGGAGCCAACATTTAATACCACATCGTCTCTCTCCAGAGTCCTTGGAGTTGATGCTGTGCCACTGAAGCAGTCGTTAATGATGTGCACAAGGACCTGACACACCCGTGCTGCTTGTCCATCAAGCGTGGGCCTGTCCCGAGGGACCCTGACTCTCAGGTCATGTTTTAAACTGAGAGTGAAAGCTCACTGTGGGTCAGGAAGTAAATCCAGTGTGTGGTTCAGGATTTCTTTTTCATGAAAAAGAATAGACAAGAAACCACCAAAGAATCTTGTTTAGACTTTCTTTCCAACACGTGTATGTGTGTGTGCATATGCGTGTGCGTGCGTGCATGCGTGCGTGCGTGCGTGCGTGCGTGTGTGTGTGTGTGTGTGTGTGTGTGTGTGTGTCCTGCATATGCTGAACACGCAGATGAAGATTTAGGAAGGTTTCTCTGGACCTCTTGCTGTGACTGGCATTCTGAATAGAGAGCTCTAAAAGCCATGTATGAAGCAGGAAAGCAGATATCAAATCAGCCATTACACTGATATTAAGTAGTTTTGACAAAAGAATCAATCAAATTATCTGAAAGGACATTATCAAAAATGATGATACAGCAATATCTATTGGTAAACTACAATTATATCACAGATGAGCATTTAGTAACATAGAAAGATGTTTAGGACATAGAAAAGGAGGAAAGTGTAATATAGTATTTTTATGAAAAAACATACATATACCTGTATTGAAAAAGACTAGCCATTATTGTTTCTAGTTAGGACCTGTAGCCATCAACCTCACTACCCATCAATGGATGAATGGACAAAGTAAACATGGTGCTTACACAGAATGGAAGGTTATTATCATTTTATGTGAAATAAACCAGACACAGAAAGACAGGGACTGCATCTTGTGTCATAAGTGGAGCTAAAAAAGTCAACTTACATTGGAACAGTGATTGTTGATACTGGTTGGAAAGGCAGGGTCAGAGTAGAGATTGGGCTTCACCAGTGCTGCCTGTGTGTGGAAATGTTAGAGTCCCACTAATTGTACAGTTAACATGCATGAATAAATCATTTATTTTGAAAAAAGTTAGCAAAAAAAAAAAAACTTCCCACTTGTGGGAAATACTGTAAAACATTTTTTCCCCTTTTGTTTCTCTGCATTATTTTTAAGGAACATAATTTTTTATTAGATGAATTTCTAAAATAGTTTATTTATTTTATTTTATGTGCATTGGTGTTTCGTCTACATGTATGTATATGTGAGGGTGTCAGATCTCAAGAGTTACAGACAGTTATGAGCTGCCATGTGGATACTGGGAATTGAATCCGGGTCCTCTGGAAGAGCAGCCAGTGTTCTTAATCATTGAGCCATCTCTCCAGCCCCATAAGACCAACTTTTATATTAAATAAGATATATCCTTATATGTGTGATTATATAACAAAGGTAAGTATCAAGCATATATAAACAATTCTTGCAAATAATCCTAATCAAATAATTATTGATATTAAATAATTAAACAACTATGTACATATAAGACCACAAATACATAAAGTAACGAAAATACTAATTAAAAACATTAACTAATCATGATAATTAGATATTATTAAAACAGATACAATGCCCATAACAGCATGGGCAGAGGCTTGTGGGGGGATAGCTAACTGGCACAGCCATCGAGTTCTGGAGTCGGCTGCAAACTGCAAAAAGGAGGTAAGAATGTGACAATTACTAGTTTCAGCTTGCTGCTAGCCTGACCTGTGGAAACACTTTAAAGAAATCCATCCAAAAAGGACAGGAGCTTCTGAACGAAAATAAGCCATTCCCCATCTTACAAAGCAATAGGCTGGCTCTAAGTAGCACGTATCAAACACCAAGCTGGCCTGGTATAATTAATATGTGGCTTTATTTCTACTTCAGCGTCCAAGGGCCAAGATAGTGAAACACCAGCATTGGCATTGATCAGCCCATAACATCACAAAACAAACCAGCAGAACAAATCACCAAAAGGTACAAAAAATATTTAAGATGAGAAATGGTGTTTATAAATATAATTACTGGCACTTTCAGTACATATCTCCCCCATCCCCCCACCACCCTGCTGCTCCATACACACACGTTAATCTGTGAAGTAATATCTCACTTAATCCTACAGTTTTATGAGTTGCAAGAACTACTGTAGCCACACGTTTTCCTGTTAGACGATGGCAGTTACAATAGTTCATGTATCCTGCCTGGTGATAGGTGAGAGACAGGATCTGAGCCCAGAACTTACCACCTCTGCAGTTCACCTCTCAGCCACTTGGAAAGTCTTGAGCATATTGAAATCTGGCAATTAGTTCTGCATGACGCTAATTACAATGTTGTTTTTGAGATCAGAGGGTTTCAAAGTCTTGCCAGGGAATTATTGGCAGTGGATATAGATTCCCTTGAGTTTGCACTCAGTGGAAAACTTCCTTTTAGAGTGTGCTTTTCCTTCCTTCCTTCCTCCCTCCCTCCCTCCCTCCCTCCCTTCCTCCCTCCCTCCCTCCTTTCCTTCCTTTTTTCCTTTCCTTTTGGTTTTTTGACACGATCTCTCTACACAGCCATCGCTGTCCTGGAACTCACTATGTAGACCAGTCTGACCATGAACTCACAGGGATCTCTGCCCTCTCTGCCTCCAGAGTGCTGGGATTAAAGGCGTGTGCCACCATGCCCCACCAAGCATGCACTTTCAATATGGTTAGGACTAGATTTTTTTTTCTCTGATGAAAATGTGAATGTCAAAAAACAAGACAAAACACCTAAAAGAAAGAAAGAAAGAAAGAAAGAGAGAGAGACAGACAAGAAGAAAAACCTCCCTCCTCTGGGCTGTCTGGATTGTGAAGCACTTGACCCACAGACTTTTGACTATTTGAAGTGTCACATTATTGTCACGAGACTGAGGACAATGAAATAGTGGTGGAAATTGCAACGATAATAATAATAACGGTACTAAGTGGACCAAGGGGTGACTATTGTGAATGGAAGATGAATTTTAATTTTGTTTCTTCTATAATTTCTTGGCGACGGGACCTATCTGCAGGACTGAGCAGCTGGAGGGTAATTGGGGATGTGAGCTAGGCTGCAGTGGCCCGTCGCAATGTCCCCCAGCACTAGCACTGGGCAATTGTGTCTACCCATCTTACATTAGCAAGCATGGCTGCGCCCTGCTGACAGACAAGCTGTTCATTCTGCAGGTGGTTACTGTCCCTCAGGGACATCCCTCTCCGACACAGTCCTGTTTCCCTTCCCTTGCCTTCCCTCTGCTTTCTTGTATTGACTTTATAAGCCACCTCGCATGACTTAGGAAGAAAGATCAAGATCCATAAACACACAAAGGACCAAACAATTTCATCTCCCCAGTCCCTGTGAACTTTTCTCCTTGCTGATACACAGTTCCAGGCTAAATAGCTTTAGCTAATGGCTTCTAAGTGGCCTCGGAGTGCAGGCTGAGGATTAAAGGTCTCAGGAGTGATATGATCAAACTAGGTCACACCTTTGCCCTGGCGGAGAACTGAATAATTCTCTTTATTTCCTACTTCCTTCTCTCCTTGGTATAAAGTTGCAGTCATTTTTTAGTCAGGACACGGAGTCTGGTCATTGGGGAAAGCTGGTCGGGTAAGAAGGGCCGAGCCAAGTGGAAAACAAATGTAGTCTGGGCCGTGCACAGCAACTGCTCCGCCGGTCTCTGGTTTTACAGTTAGAGTGTGGATTTCTAGTAATAATGACTGCTTAAGTTGCCTGTCAGGTCAGCACATGGGCTCGTTCTAGTTTTTAAATACAAACAGGCCTGTGCACACACCGAGAATCACAGGGAACACGCTGCCGTCACCATGCATTTAGATGTTCCCCAGAGATTAGTCCACTCACGTGATTAAGTAGCTACTGTATAGATTTTAAATGACTACCAAGGCAAGTGAAATAGTTTAACTAACAGTAACACCATCATGGCAGCAGTTGTTAAAAAAAAAAAACTAAACCAAAATGAGATGAAATAATGTAAAATACTGAGACTGCATTTTCACCTAGGCCTTCAACAAACCCATTCCTCACTGGGCCCTGAATGGTTCAGAAGGAAACGCGGTGTATGGCAATCGTTGCCCTCTGGAACTGAAGTGGAGGGGGCAGGTAGGAACCAGAACTCCAGCTAGTCTTAGGTAGGTTTCCAGTGTGTATGTGTGTGTGTGTGTGTTGTTGTTGTTAAAGATAAGGTTTCACTCTGCTTCCTAAACTGGCCTCGAACTCATAACGCTCCTCTTGTTTTCTTTAGCTTCTGTAAGGCTGGGACTCATGGCAGGCTCAGAATGTGGCTCTGATTCCCAACTTCTCTAGCAGGCTCAGAAGACAGTGAGCATGGCTTAAGAAAGGGAGCTCCTTCTGTTCTGGCTGGGTGGCTTCCTGGGCTCCGCTTGGCCCCTGCTCTAACTGGTTCAGATCTTTTCACCCCGCCCTCAGACTCCTCTGCACTGGAACACAAATTCAGCCCTGAGTAACAGAGAGAGGGAAGGCAGGAGGTTAAACCCAACTGTTAACTGTGTCTCTTCAAAACTGACATTTAATACAGGGTGTAAATCACTAGGGGGGCCCTGTCATTCCTTCAGGAATGCAATTACATAGGGTCAAATAAAACATGAAAGAAACCAACAAGTTTTAAAATGTAGTATGTGCTCAAAAGCAGGCAGGCAGGAATTCGAAGCAGCCCAAAAATGCTAACACTCACGGCTGTCCTGAGAGAGGGTTAGGAGAGGAGGGCTCTTCACCGTAAGGATTAGGCGGGGAGCCTGGGAAGCGGTGCTTCTCAGTTTGCAGCCCTGCAGGCCCTGCGGCCTTTCCTGGATGTCACTCTCATCCCCAGGAGGGGTCGGCTGGCCACCACCACAGAGCGTGGCCAGCACTGCCCTCAGGGGAACACTTGCTGAGTTCACAGGCTCTGCAGAGTGGGCCTGAAGAAGGCTGGTTATTTCGGGGTCTCTCCTTCATTCTGAAATTCAAAAGCGTCAGCATAGGCCTTCGTCTGTGAATGGGGACAATAAGGCTGGATGTGTGTTTGAGGTTCTCCCGTGTTTGTGTGGCTACTTGTTGATTGTGTAGTGCTAACTTAGTCTGTGGAGAGGTTTAACATAAACTTGTATTTGATTTTGAGAAGTGTCTTTATAGTAGTCTGGTGTGTTTCGCACAACTCTGGGCCTTAGAAACTTGAGTGGGGTCTCTTTCCGTTGAATGTTCTCACGAGCCATGGCCATCGTCTTATCTCAGCCTCCGGGGATTTTTGCTTTTTAGTGCCAGATGCCCTGCAAGTCCCCCAATATTCTCAGCTTTCACAAACAAGATGGCATCCAGACTGTCCTACAGGGCAGCGATTCCACACACAAGGTGTATTGTCCCTTCGCTGCTGGGCTTCTGGTCATCCATGCTCTCAAAGTGTATGTCATGGTGTGTGAGTAAACAGGGAATCTGAATTCAACCAAGAGAACCTGTTTGTAATAGATACTTTAACTGGATTGGTGTGTGTGTGTGTGTGTGTGTGTGTGTGTGTGTGTGTGTGTGTGTGATGGCTTCATGTTAAGTTGCCTTGAACTCTGGTGTTCAATGGATCCTCTTCCTCTTGCTCCAGCCTCTCTAGTGCCTGGGGCTATCAGAACATGCCATGAGGCCTCTCCTGATCACTTCTTTAAGTTCTATTTTTAACCATACTGCACAGTCCATGTGCAAATTGTCTAGGGAGAGGAGATGGTTGACAAAGGACCCTGGGATTCCAGCTAAAGAACCCAGCAGAACCAACAGGCCTGCTGGGTTTTCACTGCCATAGAAGCATTAAGTTTTGGAACCTAGTTCTTACTTCTGAACAAGGAAAGTCATTTCAAATAAATTGTAATTAAAGCTTGATTTTTTAAAAATCTTGCTTACGAAATGAACCATAGGCTGACGTCAGTTTTTCAGAGTCTAATCAAAAGTTTTAGAATCTGCAGGCAGTGGTGGCACATGCTTTTAATCCCAGCACTCAGAAGGCAGAGGCAGACTGATCTCTATGAGTTCGAAGGCCAGCCTGGTCTACAGAGAGAGTTCCAGGACATCCAGGGCTACACAGAGAAACCCTGTTTGGGAGGAGATGGGGAAAAAAGGTTTAGAATCTGTATTATTTGGGTTTTCTTGGATGAATCTGGATACCCCTTTCCACACCTGCCTGTCTATACTCACAAGAAACCTGGTGCCCAGCAGCTGGTCTTTGTGAATCCAGCTTCCAGGAGCTCCTGCAGAGACCGAGCTGGGCCACTTCCTGCTCTAAAGTGGGCTTGCTCCACAATGGTCTCAGAGACGGGCCATTGCCCAGCTTCCTTCCCATGTCAGCAAATTCCACACTCTCCCGGGTCTCTCCAGCTACCTTTCAGCAACTCCATCAGACCACGTGATTATGCTTAGCCCAAGAGGTAGACCTTTTGACTTCAAGATAAATAGGAATGTCTTGGGGGCTCAGTTCAGCTCTTGGCAGCAGTAACCTTGACTGAAGAATCACAAACTTTGCCTCGCCTCTTGCATCTTCCTGTGACTTCTGACAGTGATGTTGGAGACACATGTAGGCCAAGAGAATTCACCTGTCTGTGAGTGTCCCCTTCCACCGCTGTGGTAGCCTCACCAGACTATGCTCTTGCCACTGACTGAGCACAGGTACACTTCTAGACTGAGCAGTCCTCACTTTCCTCTGTCCCTGCCCTCATCAGACCCACTATATTTTGTCACAATCAAAGAAGTTGGTAGACAGCTAGGAGGAATAATGGTTCAGGAACTAAAGAAAGGGATGTGGCACAGGGCAGGGAGATGGAGAGATGGCTCAGTGTTTAAGAGCACTGGCTGCTCTGGCTGAGGACCAGGTTCAATTCCCAGCACCCACACAGGGTTTTACAACCTCCCATAACTTTAGTTCCAGGGGATCTGATGTCTTCTTCTGACCTTCATGACCAGCCCCAGACATGAATGTCTTGCACATACATATATGTAGACAAACACTCCTACACATAAAGTAAAATTAACAAATATATATATTTAAAGAGGGAGCAACTGGAAGGGATGGAAAGGTACCCCCCTGTAATTTTCAAGAAGCATGTTTTTTGAGCTGGGATTGGAGCCCAGGCTTGGGATGCAAACTGATCTGGGTTTGACATCCAGCCCAAGCCCTTCTGAGCCATGTGATCTTAGACAGGACACTTTGCTTCTGTGAATCTCAGCTCCCCACCTGTACCACAAGGGTCCTTCTAGAATGACAGTGAGGAGTGGAGCTCATGCATGCACAGAGCACATCCTGGACCGAGGAGGTATTTAATAAGGGGATCAGTTATGCCAGAGTGATAGATAGATCTAACAGGAGAAAGTGACCCTCCAGGAGCTGCTCCAGAGCGCCCTCTGTGCTTCCCTTGCTGGCCTTCTTCCTAAGGCGCTAGGAACCCTGAGCTAGGAGTCTCAGCCCCCACCTACACTCCCTCACTGGCCTCAGGCAAGTCACTTATCTGACTCAATTGCTTCATCTGGAAAGGGGAGAAAATAATGTTTACCTTCCTCAGAGGGATGTTGGGAGAAGTAATGAATGCTTGCAAAGTACCCTGAGATCTACAGATGAAAGGCACCGTGGAATTGCAAAGTATGATTATAAATATTAGTGTTATTCTGACACATTTGCATGCCTGCCTGTGTGAGCAAATTTGCACCTGAGAGCGCAAGAAGAAGAAAGTAGGTAACTTTCCAATAAGATCCTCGGAGTGCCTCTGGCAGCCCAGAGACTTTTGTATCTGGCCCGGTTATAAAATCGTCCTGTAGTGAGAACTGGCCCAGAACTGGAAAATCAGCAAGAAGTCAACCATAGCCTGGAGTTAAGTCCTCTCCAGACACCTCTTGGACCAGTGTCCCCAGTGCTTCAGGCTGAGCTGTGACTGCATGTCAAACGTACTCCCAAGCTACTCGGGAGGCTGAGGAAAAGCCTGGGCTACGGAGCGACTTTAAGGTCAGTCTGAATAATTTGTAGAAATCCTATTTCAAAAATAAAAAAAAAAGCAATAGTTTTTAGGGGTGGGGATGCAGCTTGGGTTTTCTGTACACGCCTCACATGGACCAGTGCACGAGGCCCCGGGTTCAATTTCCAGCATGGGGGAGGGGTAAAAGACTTGAATATGTGATAGCTCCCTAAACAACAACAACAACAACAACAACAAAAACAGATTGTAATTCTTTCTTAGTTTTTTCTATTGCCCAACTCAATTTCTCAGATTTTTCTATTTACCTTGATCTTCAGAGTTTATTTCTAAATTAACTGTATCTGATTGCATTAAAAAAAAAACTGTCAGAAAAATCATGTTGCAAAGAAATGCCTCCTCCAAGGTTTCTCTGGCATCCCCCAGCAGCACCGAGCTCCAGGTCTAGTCACTCCCTCCTCTCCCTTTGAGGCCCCAGCGCTCTCATTTGGCCTCCTCCCCGGTAGGTAGTATGAGGTAATAATACCATCACGCTATCGGCAGTGATAACCTACCCTTGCTCCCCTCAGGAGACCCACTCTCCAGGAATAAACTAGTGACAAAAAATGGAAGTCACAGGAGGAAGCTGGACTCCCTCATGCCTCAGGACTAACCCTTAGTGGCAGATGCTGCTGTGTGAGGATGTGGCCTCCTCCTCCTCCAGAGGAGCACATGACTGTGAATATGGTCTCCACCATAGACCTTCACAGCCCGGTAAGGAACCCCAAGGCTGGTTCCAGATCCAGAGTTCCAGCATTATCAACAGCTGCAGAGTCTAGAGCAGAGCAGGCTGTGATCCTCATGAAAGAACATTCTCGAACCCCGGAAACCAGGGAGGAGCAGGAAGTCAGCTCTTGAGAAGTGTCATCCCCTTTGCTACATAGGACACTGAGGAAGCAGGTGGCCACCTCTGGTGGGGGCTATGACTCAAAGTTCCCACAGCTTGTGGTTCAGACATTGTCTCCCGGAGGTGGTGTCTAGGATGGAAATAAGCTGCATGGAGGTCAGTGTTTCAGACTATGACCGTGGTGCTCTGGAAGGAAGCCACGCACAGCAGTTTGGGAGAATCATTTGTGTGCACTTACCCCATTCTGTCACATCACATTGATGGCTTGAAACCAGACACAGGGGCTTTGAACCACCAAACACGACAAGTCAGAAATAGGGTAAACATTTCCTGGAACCACTGACTAGGCCCCACTCGGTCCTATCATTATTTGATTACGGATGGGTGTGTGCCACTGAGAAGAAGGCATGAGGCCTGGAGTGGGCTGGAAAGTAAATAAAAAGGTAGGGAGGTGGGGCCGGAGAGATGGCTCAGAGGTTAAGAGCACGGGCTGCTGTTGCAGAGGACTGGGATTTCGTTGACAACACCTTTGTGGAGGTTGACAACTGCCTGTCACTCCAGTTCCAGGGACCCAGCAACCTGCACATCTGTGGTGCAGAAACATATGCTGAGGCCCAAACATTACAACAGGCTGGGAGGTGTGAGGTGAACTGGAGGCAGAGAGAGCATCACTGCTCTGCAAGCAGCCACGTTTCTGGATGTTGTGGGGAGGAGCAAGCAAGATGTCTACTCTGAGGTCTTGCAGGACGTCTTTGCCTTGCAGATTTTAGCAGCAGGAGAGGTGAGGCCAGCTCCAACTGCCCGAAGATTCTAGCAGAAAGAAATCTGAGTTCAGGTTCCTTGTGGCCCTAACACCTTGTGTCTACCTGAGCCTCAGTTTCCTTTGTTATGAAACAGATACAACAGAGTTTTGGGAAGACTCAGGGAAAGGGCTGCATGGCACTCGCTCTTGACCTTGTTTCTAAAATGGATAGACCTACGGTCACAGCACCGCTCTCCCCTTCTGTGCTACTTAGCGGTTCCTGGGATTGTATCTGTCTGGATCTGAACTCCCACCGTCGATGGCTCTGAAAGCCCACTCTCTTGATTTTCTGTCTGATTTTCTCCTCTGATTCTATCTGTTGTCTCTGTGTTCTCTGCCCGTCCCTGGAACTGCCTTTGTTGTCTCTTTCTCTTATTTCTCTGTCTAAGTCTTGTTAGGCAATCTCGTCTAGTCCCATGATTCAAACATTATCTTTCTGCTGATAACTCCTGGAATTATTTTGTCTAGACCAGTGGTTCTTAGAGTGGGAACCCTGGATGGGCAGCATCAGCACCGCTTGGGAACTAGTTAGAAATGCCAAATTCCCAGGCCCAACCTACACCTTCTTAATCAGAAACTGGGGAGGTAGGTTAGATTCTGTGTTAGCTCTCTGGAAGTTCTGTTGTTGATTCCTGGGGTTGTGGATATGGTTTGATGGTGTTCCCCAAAGGTTTCCATGCTGGGAGCTTGAATCTTACTGTAGTGATAAGATGTGTTGGGATCTTTAGAAGGGGGGGGGGCGGGACGACCAAGTAGGATAGAATTAGGTCCTTGGGGCTCCCTAATCTTTGCCAGAAGAGATGGATGCAGATGTCTCAGGACTCCAGCCACGTCCAATGAGAGCCAGTTATTTGAAAGAATAAGCCTGGCCCCAACTCTCTCTACCTTCTTCTTTCTCCTTGCTTAAGTCTCTGTCAGGGTATGACGTAGCCAAGAGTAACATCACCAGACAGTGAACAGTTGGGGCCACTGAATCTTGGGCTTTAAAGCCTCAAAGGTATTGAGTTGGATGAACCTCTTTTCTTTACAAAGTCCCTAGGCTTGAGTATTTTGTTACAGCAATGGGAAATGGGCCAATAAGAACTGTCACTTTACACAGACATACTGAAGTGGCCTAATTTACATTTCTACTTGTGTGTCTTACAGAAACATCAGGTTTAACACATCCAGACCTTGTTAAATCCTTCATTTCTTCCAATTTTCTTGGCCCACATTTAACCAATTAGCAAATGTCTTAATTAAACAAGGAATGACAAAGAATTGTGTGTTTTCATTGGGCCATCTAAGCAGCAATTACTAAAAGGAGAGGGAAGATGTCGTACCATGTTGCCCAGCCCCCATTCTGAGATGAACAGAATAAAGCATGGCTTTGTTTCATTTTGTTTAGTCGTTGATATTGTTAGGATGTGGCTTGAACATCCCCTTCACCACTCAAGACTCATGTGCTGGACTTTAATTTCCATTGTAAGGATTGGAAATGGTGAAATAATCTGACTATGTGTTTGTAAGTGGCATTTTGGTACTCTGGGAGATGATAATGGTTAAACTTAGCAGAGCAGAACCCCCATGATTACCTATTATTAACTTCATAAGAAAAAGAAAAACCAGAGTGTGTGAGCATGCATGAACACACACACACACACACACACACACACTGCCTATCTCTTGCCACTGTGGCCTTGAACCACTCTGAAACTCCACCAGCAAGAAGGCTGTCACCAGATGCAAGGCCCCTACCTTCAGACTTTCAGAACTGTGATCTAAAACCAACCTCTTTTCTTTATAAAGTTTCTCAGATTCAGGGATTTCATTACAGTAAAAAAAAAAAAAAAATACACTAATATAATCATCATAAATAACAAAACCACAAGGCAGAAAACACACTCTCTGCTTCTTTAAGTCAAGGTTCTCCAGAGAAACAACAACAACAAAAAAGATAGCATATTTATATATGCAGATACGCAAATGGTTCCCAACTTACGACCCTTCTACTTGGAATTTTTCAGTTTGAGGCAGAAACAAGAGCAACAAGCATTCAGTAGAAACCACACCAGCTGGTTCCTGCTGATCTCCTTCTGGGTTAGTAAATATTCCTGTGGTGTGCTGGTTGTCAAGAGTGACTATCTGGTCCGTCAGATGACTTACATGCAGTTTCAGCTTAGGATAGTTTCAACTATGATGCATTCACTAGGACGTAATCCCATGCTGAGTCGGGGAGAATCTAGCTACCTATCACTACAAGCACTCACAAAGAAATCAGTTACAAAGAGCTGAAGCGGGAGATTGTGGAGGTTAAGAAGGCTGAGGCTATGCAAGGTGAACCAGCAGGCTAGAGAGCCAACAGTATATTCCAGCATGAAAGTTTGCACGTGAGAGACTCAGGAAAAGCCAGTGTTTTGGTTCACATACAAAGGCAGAGAGTCAGGATGACCCAGTTCAAGGGTCCCACTTCCTTGGGGGAAGTCATCCTTTTGATCTGTCCAGACTCTCTCCCGGTTGGATGCAGCCCACTTCCTCTAAGGATGACATCTGCTTTACAGGGCTTACTGATTCCAATGCTAATCTCAATGACAAACATTGTCACATCCAAACACAGCCAGGATGATTTTGAGCAGCTGCTCCTGTACCGTACGGCTTAAACAGAAGCATACTGTTCACCCACTCACCAATCCACTGATACGATTCAGAAAGATCAAGAGGGACTGGAGAGATGGCTCAGCGGTTAAGAGCACTGACTGCTCTTCCAGAGGTCCCGAGTTCAATTCCCAGCAACCACATGGAGGCTCACAAGCACCTGTAATGAGACCTGGCGCCATATTCTGGCCTGCAGGGACACATGCAGGCAGAACACTGTATATATAATAAATAAATCTAAAAAAAAAAAAGAAAGGAAGATCAAGACATGAAAAGGAAACAAGCATTCAAATTCATGTTGACCTCAGTGCAAAGCTTTGTACTCCCAGAATTGTTGATGAGCTTGGGTTAGACCCCAGTCTCTGTCCTAGAGCCCATGTTCTGATTAGGGCCAATCCAAGTACGCTGAGGGGCACCGTGGGTTCTATTCCAGCAAGACAAACTGCAGCGAAGGGTAAGGAGAGACAATGATTTTTCTCAATTCATTTTCCTAGTCACACACTGGAATCAACTCTTCTGGGCTTTGGATAAGGTTTGAGTCTGTCCCACAAAGGTTTCCCATGCTAGGAGCTTGGATGCCGATGTGGTGACGAGAAGTGGCAGGGCCTTTAAGAGGAGGGGCCTACCAGGATGTAATTTTTCATTTTGTCCATGTCTGTGATCATAGAGATTAGAGCTCTCGAATGGTTCTTCTGGCTGTTTGTCTAAAAGTCAGCAAACAAGCATATGCGTGGGAATGGGATGCTAAGGTTTCTGGTTCTGCTGAAACACAAAGGTAGAACAGCAACACAGTTCCAAACCTTGGGAGCTCCTTTCCTAACTCAGAATGTGCTCACCCATACTGAAAGGAGGGCTCTGCCATCAGGAGGGTCTCAGTCACTGGCCTTTGGGTTGAATCATGGGAGAGTTCTTAAACGACACCTTTGAGAAAGGGGATTTCTCAGGGTCCACTTTCATCCACAGTTCCCACTTCTCAGCCCTTTAGTCAGCAGATTTACGGAGGTATGACCCTAACTCTAGCAATCCTGGTCCAAAGGAGAACCAGGAAAGCTGGTTGGTGCTTCTTCAAGTCCTGCAACAGACAAGGCTATTGTAGCAGCAGGACAACCATTTGGAGACCCTCCTAGAGCTTATGTGAACCCCACAGAACAGTGCTGACCCAGGGTGATCAAAAGGGAGCCCTTCCTTGTTTAAGTAAGTTACCTGAACTGTTCAGAAGGTGGTGAGAAGGGCACTTGATGCGGAAGCCCAGTGGCCTTCACAGTGGCAGCCAATGTTGGACTTCTGTCCACATGGAGGGAACTGACCTTGGAGAGCCCCGCTGGGAGCCCAGGGCAGCAGCATACAGCAGAACTGAGGTCCAGAGGAGCTGATGTCAACTTACAGCAGCAGTCTTCAAGCAGGAACTTTCCTGGACTCTTGTCCTCCTTTCTCCTGCTCACAACACAAGCTGGGTGAGGAGGAAAAGGGCCAGGTGGGTCCGGAGAGATGCTGGTCCTTCCTTCTTCCACCCTGGAGCTTCTACTCTGCAGCAAGGCTCAGCTGGGGGAGAAGAGACGGTCCGAGAATTCCCCAGTTCACAGTTATTTATGGAGGGCTGCACAACTAATGATCTTGCTGAAGCTACGCAACCATAACACAAGTGTACTTCAGATCTTTGTTTCTTGAGGGATCTGCAAAGTAACAGACCTACCTGGGTTTTCGTGGGCGGGCCGATCTGAGACTAGGATGTTAACACTCTGAGCGGAAACAGTGATGAACGCTCGTAACTAAACAGAAGCCCGACAGCTACAAGCCAAACACGCCTAAGCAGGGGCTGCCATTCAGAATCTTACATTGCCTGTTCCATCTGACGAAGGCAAGGAGAAGAAAATCAAAGAAAAGTGTGGTTTTGTTTGGCCTAAAGCTGGAAAAAAAAAAAGTTCTGCTACTTAAGGAGTTAAGAAATTCACCAATCTTCTCTAATATTCCTACCCAACTATCCCCCAAGATGCCACTCAGAGTCAACAGTTTATAGCCTTCTATGCCTTTTGTCAGGTGTTGATATAAATATATGGACATGGAACCATATATATATATATATATATATATACACACACACCAGAGACCTACTTAGAGTTTTGAGCTCTCAGGATAATTTTGACTAAGCACATGATTTTCTTTTGTGTGTGTTTGAGTGTACATGCGCATGCATGTGTGCGTGTGCGTGTGCATGTGTGTGTGCGTTGCTCCTCAGGAACTGTTGCCTTTTATCTATCTATTTATCTATCTATCTATTTATTTTGGACAGCATCTCACAAAACTGGAACAACACCATTATTAGACTAGGCTGGCTGCTGTGAGTCCCAGGGTTCCATGTGTCTTTGCCCCACAGCACTGAGATTTCCACCAGCACATGTTACTACCACCACTCCTGACCTGGGATTTGTATCTCATGTGTGCTGGCTCAGACTCAACCCTCATGTTTGAAGACAAGCTCTACCCACTGAACCACCTCCTCAGCCCGTGTTTTGCATTTTTTTTTGAAGACACATTATTCCACAACAGTCTGCAATTTAGCCACATTTCTATTCATGGACTTTAACGTTGTATTTAATCTTTTCCTGAGGTGATGTGGTGGGGGATTTTAAATGCCTCTGCTGACATGTGCAACTATTTTTTTTTTCAACACAGATTTCTGAAAATGAAAACTTTGGGTCTAAGATGTATCTTCGTTTTTTGACAATAACCATGTCCAGTGGGACAATCTCAGACATAAGGACTTAAGTAGGTCTTAGGAACATTGGAGAAACAATGTCATATTTCAAAATCTTAAATGGCCTTTTTGTTCAGAACATCTTCCCTCAGAAGATGGAAGAAATGGAGCCTTTCATGATTGACACTTTCCCCTGTAAAACTGCTTTCTGGAAAGATATGTTTTGGAGTTTCTTACCTACATCATATAGTCAAGTTGAAGAATAAAAGAGAAACAAGACATTTGCACAGCATGCTTTTTGAAAGATGGAAACATAATTCTCTAGCAAACCTCATATTGATGGTGTTCAGATGGTGGCATCAACATTTTTTATAAATCATTTTTATTTTACATATAAGTGTTTTGCTTACATGTATGTATGTATTACATGTTTATGCCTGATGCCCTCAGAGTGCAAAAGAATGCACTGAATCTTCTCAAAATGGAGTTATAGACACTCGTGACTTGCCAGGATTGAATGCCTGTCCTCTGGAAGAGCAGCCAATACTCTTAACCACTAAGCCATCTCTCCAGCCTTGAAGCCAGCCTTTTGCCATCATAGTAAATGCTTCAGAGAACACCCCTCCCTACTTGTTGCTGCATTCTTGCACTATTCATGATTGAAAACCAATTCTAAGACAAGAATCACACCCAGCACAATCCATAGAGTAACTGTTATAACTAATACTCTTCAAACAAAAAGTTCCTTTGATTGTACAAGCTTTCCGAATTCTTAAATAAATTTCCTTATAAAACAATTAGCTTAACTTTAAAACGACCTAAATTTTCAGGTTCTAGAAGTTTCTTCCTTCCTTCCTTCCTTCCTTCCTTCCTTCCTTCCTTCCTTCCTTCCTTCCTTTCTTCCTTTCCTTCTTTCTTTCTTTCTTTCTTTCTTTCTTTCTTTCTTTCTTTCTTTCTTTCTTTCTTTCTGTCTTTCTTTCTTAAGACAGGGTTTCTGTTGGAGAATGTTATTTTAAGATGTGTTACTTTTGTTTATGTTGCATTTGTTTAACTCTGTGAAGTTGTGCCTGTCTAAAACACCTCACAGTCTAATAAAGAGCTGAATGGCCAATAGCAAGGCAGGAGAAAGAATAGGTAGGGCTTGCAGGCAGAGAGGATATATAGAAGGAGAAATCTGGGAGAGAAAAAGAAGCAGCCAGAAAAAGAGGAGGTCTCCTGGAACCAGCCATCCAGCTACACAGCCAGCCACAGAGTAAGAATAAGATTTACAGAAGTGAGAGAATGGGAAAAGCCCAGAGGCAAATGGTAGATGGGATAAGTTAAGTTAAGGAAAGCTGGCATGAAACAAGCCAAGCTAAGGCCAGGCATTTGTAATTAAGAATAAGCTTCTGTGTGTGATTTATTTGGGAGCTGGGTGGCAGGCCTACAAAAGACCAAAGAGCAAAGAGAAAAACAAAAACAAAAACAAACAAACAAACAAAAAAACATGTTTCTCTATGTAGCAGCCCTGGTACTCAATCTGTAGCCCTGGTACTCAACGAGGCTGGCCTCGAACTCACCGAGATCCACCTGCTTCTGCCTCCTGAGTGCTGGGATCAAAGGCATGCACCACCACTAAGAGCAACTCTTCTGCTCCTCGGGATCTGTGACTCCCCCCTTTGTGGTTGCACACATACTCTCAAGCAGGGGCTCAGGAGACAAATAGCTGTGCACACAGACTTGCAGTCATAAGCCTACAAGGCTGGCATTTTCTGTTCTGTCGGGGAGAATGGAATATACAGAATTAGTTAAGGGATATCTATTTTCTCTGACTCTGTGGATTAAGATACTGCTGTGATTCAGATATGATCTTAGTGTTTACAGTAACATTTCATGTACTAAAACCTTGGTCCCCAGTGTTAAGAGGTGCAGAACCTTTAAGAGACGAGGCCAGGGCAACACAGTTACAGTTTGGAGACACCAGCCTTGGCAAAGATTAATGCAGTCCTTCAGAAGAGCAAGCTTCTATAAAATAAAGGCCTACCTTTGGCCATGTAAACTCTGACTCCCAAGTGCACACCTAGCTTGATGGCACATGCCATCTTGTGATGGTGTCGGAAGATCCTTATCTGGTTTTTTGTCCTTAGAAAGTACAACAGAAAATGAAACAAGCTACTTTCCATATTTCCTGATTGTTTCCTTCCCACTAAAGAGCAGCATTCCTCTTCAAGGTAAAACAGGGGCAATCTTCTTTTACTGTTTATTTCTGATGGTGGTGACTCGGCGTGCTTGCTACATTCTGAGGCTCCCTTTGCATGTGACATGTCAATTTCACAAATCAAATCACAACTCACCTGAGATATAGAGAGATTGTGTCCAGGCTGGCTAGGGTTCTGCATGTGTCAATTTAGGGGACTGTTAGAATAAGTTTTTATTATGTATTCATAACATTTTAAAGCTTAATGCATATTAAACAAAATATTTGATGTGGACATATCTTAATGATATTCCTTAAACATCAGATTATAAAAGACTAAATAGAAAAAAAACGTTTCTGTAATAACTATTATTGCTTTTTGGAATATAATTGGAAAGGGAAGTAAAAAGATAAGAAAATATGTTTTAATTTAAGCACTTAAATAAGTAGTAGTTTCATTTTATTTAGGTAGTTAAATTAATATTAGTATATGAAGCACACATTGAAATATTCTTTATTAATCATCAAGCTTTGAAATGAAAATCCAGACTTAGTGAAACAAGTAATTTCATATGACATTATGGAAAGATTCATAGTGGCTCCTTACCCAAGGTTACATGCAGACAATTAATCTTCCTGGGTCTTGGGCTCATCAATAAATTTTGAACTAAGCAGTTTCTAAATAGCCCTCTCACCCCAAATTCCATGATTCTGTGTATTTGGAAGGAAATGATTTATTGCTGTGTGAGCTCTAGATCTCACTGAGGAATGCAAGGAGTTAACAGAAACATCTCAAGTTATAAATATGGACTTTTTGTGAACTGCCAATAATCTACTACTTATGTGCAAATATCTCCCAAGAATCATTTGTGCCATTCTTGCCATGAAGAGCTTCAGTGTAGGAGGAAGCCATGTTTCTAGCGATGTGTCTTTAGTGTGGCAGGGGCTGGGAGGGTGGGGGGAACTATAACTTTTCCCCAGCTGAAAAGCACAAGGAGAGCACATCGGAAATCCTAGAGAATTCTGCACCCAGTGCACATGGACCAGCCAGTTTAGTCAAGTAGGAGGTGATGCATAGTTTGTCTACTTCATTTCTTTTGCTGTTTTGAGTAGTGCAACAGTTTAGATGCTGTTTGAAAAGCTGAATCTTAATAAAGCTGCTTATTTGTTGATTTCCTTCCTTCTGCAATGCTAGCACATTTTAAACATTACATGTCCGTCTTTGGTGAGGGACTCTGCCTGTTTTAGGCCCAGTCTGAGCATGTGCAGTGGCCCAGGACCCAATGAAGCCAAAGAGACCTGGATTCCAGGTTTGACTCTCTGACCGTGGAGAATAGACTGAACCTCTGGGCCTCAGTTTCCTAGTTTATTAAACAAAAGTAGTGAATTTACTCAGGCGTCTTCCTTGAAGGTCTATCGTCCCATGTATGGTCCTGTCAAGGGCTTTTGATGTCATCTGCTGTCATTTGAATAAGGAAGTTCATTTGCAATGGTATTTCTTATTGTCAGCCTGGAATGACAGGAGCAGGAAATCATCCCCACCTCTTTTGGCTTTTGAATGCCTCACTCGCAAATAGAAGGACCAAATTCCAGATCACAAAAGGTCACAAGCAGAAAGGATAAACAATTTGAAGGAAATTGAAACACGGATTTTATACACAAACAGAAAGGAAAGGAATCAGTAGAGTTATTTTGATTGTGTCTGGCGTGAACCTATCACCCCCCAAATGTAGGCAAATTAAGGGAATTAGCACCCAACCCTAGAAGGTCCCGAGGGTTTTGTCAGCTTCATCTGGTACCTCTGAGGAAAAGACAACAAGTGGCAGTTCCAGGGCTCGGTCTCACTTCCTGGTTCTTCAATAACTTCCATCCAGGTCACCAAGATGACTGCTGGAAACGGAAGCACCAAAGTCCACGGGAACTCAGTAACTCCAGGAAAGAAACAAGATTTCTTTGCTTTGTCCCCAGATAACTCCAAGATGAAGTCTAGTTCATCAGTCCAATAGGATCATGTGCCTGTCTTATCACTAAGCAGCAGGGCCTGTGAGGTGGGTCTTCCGGTTTATCGGGTTAGTCTAGGTGACATTTCTACTCTTGAAGTTAGACACAGAAGCATAATCCACCCCAGGAAGCCCATGAGCAATGAGTTAATGTACTAATAGAGAGGCTTGGATAAGAACAGCCCCCATAGGCTCATAGATTTGAATGGTCACCAGGGAGTGACACTAAGAAGGATTAAGGGGTGTGGCCTTGTTGGAGGAAGTGTGTTGTGTCACTGGGGAGTGGGGATGGGCTTTAAGGTTCCGGAAGCTCAAGCCAGACCCAGTGTCACTCTCTCTTCCTGATGCCTGCTGATCCAGATGTAGGACTCTCAGTTACTTCTCCAGCACCATGTCTGCCTGTGTGCCACATGCTCCCTGCTATTCTTCCTCTCTTAGACAATCCTACCAACGGCTCTCACGTCCTCTCAGAAACTTTCTGTGCATAGAAGCATATAGACATAGGAAAAAATGCACAAACTCAGAGCATATGTTTATTTTTAATGTACATATTTCTTCTTTGGTGTGAGGAAAACCATCTAGATCTAATTCACAGCCCTGTACATGTTAGGAACACACCCCATCACTGAGCTCCACCGAAGCCTTGATTATACAAGCTCTGCCCCCCAGTTTGTTTTAGTCATTTAATTATCTTGGCCTCTTTCCCATATCTGCAGTGGGTCTACCCATACTACCCATAGGGGTCACCAGCTTTTAGCATCTTCAGAACATTTTAAGGGTTTTGCAGCTTACCAACACAGCTCTGAGAGGAGGAAGCCATCCCTAGAATGACCTGTCAGCCCCTGGGACCACGTCCATCTGAATCAATTGATGTGGCATCCCATCACCAGCTGGCATCTTTGAGACTGCTAATAACTCTAAGACTTTTCTTTGATTACCTGGGTCAGATTCTCTAGCCATGGGAGGCTGTATAAAGTTGCAATTCAGAGACTGAAATATGGATTTTCTCTCTATGTCTGGACTTCTTTTTGCCAGGGAGCCATGCCATTCTGACAGTTTACCGGTAACACAGGCAAGGCTGAGCACATCCCAAGAGCCAAGGCATTGAGGATTTTCTGAAAAAGCCCTCCCCAGGGACAAAGTGCACCCCAGGTATTTTCTACAGATGCATACTAGCAGTAGGCATTTTCTTGTAACACACAAGATTCATCAAGTTGACAAGGCAAGTGGTACTTTTTCTCAAGCTTGGATCAGGGTAACTGAATTGAACTTATTGGATTCATTGTCAACTCCTGATCCACGGGAGAAAGGAGAGGGTATGGTAAATAAAATCTCCAGATCATCCAAAACACATCAGTCAGTGACCGTAATGTGGGCATTGACAGTTTTGGTTGCAGGTAACAAAAAACACATCCGATTTAAGCTAGTTTGACTAACAAAACTAAACAAAACATGGTTAAATTATTATAAGGACATGGGGTTTCCCTCAGACATCAAGGGCACAAATTTCAAAAGTGACCAGAACCAAACCAACCTGTTGTTGGTTGTCTTTGCTCTTTTGGGGGACCTGCCACCCAGTTCCCAAATAAATCACACACAAAGGCTTATTCTTACTTATGAATGCCTGGCCTTAGCTTAGCTTGTTTCTAGTCAGCTTTTCTTAGATTATCAAATTCTGCCTTTTGCCTCTGGCCTTTTATATCTCTCTATTTCTGTATACCTTTTTTCACTTCTTACTCCGTGGCTTGCTGTATAGCCGGGTGACTGGCCCTTGAAGTCCTCCTCTCCTTCGTTTCTTGCTTCTTCTCTTTTCTTCCCAGATTTTTTTCCTCCTATTTATTCTTTCTCTGTCTGCCAGCCCCACCTATCCTTTCTCCTGCCTCACTATTGGCTGTTCAGTTATTTATTAATTAGACCATTAGGTGTTTTAGATAGGCACAGTAACACAGCTTCACAGAGTTAAACAAATGCAATAAACAAAAGTAACACACCTTAAAATAATATTCTACAATCCCAGCACTTGGGAGGCAGATCTAAGCAGATCTCTGTGAGTTCAAGGCCAGCCTGGTCTACAGAGCGAGATCCAGGACAGGCTCCAAAACTACACAGAAAAACCCTGTCTCGAAAAAAAAAAATCTACAACACCAAGCAGTACTAAGCCACAGAGGCAGGCATTGATGATCTAGTTACCTAGCTCTTGCTTCTGCTTGGCTTATCTCACCTCCTCTATGGCCTCTCTATAGGTTGGTACTCTCTACTTTTCCAGTTTATGTGGTATCTTGTTGACTTTTGCATCTCTGACAGCATGGTCACAGCAAGATATTATGTGCACTCAACCATTCCTGGATCTAAACTTCAAAATCTTGAAAGAGTGAATCTAGCTGGTCCATCTTGGGTCATGTACCCATCCTGGTTTATTTTGCCTTGGCCAGAGAAAGTGGGTTCCAATGGTTGTAATGAGTCTTTTTCTGTCCCACCAGCCAGCTCCCAGATAATGACATGGAGACTTATTAATTATGAAAGCTCAGCCTATAGGTTAGACTTGTTCTTAACTAGCTCTTATAACTTAAATTAACCCATTTATATTAATCTACATTCTATCACATGGCATTACCTCTCTTCCATCTTGCACCCCCTGTTTCCTCTCCATGTCTCCTGGCGTCCTGTGCACCTAGATTCTCCGCCTCTTCCTTTCTCTCCCCAGAAATCCTGCCTATACCTCCTGCCTAGCTATTGACCATTCAGCTTTTTATTGCACCAATCACAGCAATATACCTTCACATAGTGTACAAATATCTCACAATATGCCCCCCATTTTGTCTAAATGGAAAGGAAAGGTTTTAACTCTAACATAGTAAAACTATATATATTAAGAACAATTATTAGGTAAGAATTACATTCACAGTGTCCACTCCATTTGTATTTGGCAAATTCAAAGAAAGTACTATATTATCTATCCTATCTTAGTGAGTCCAAAGTTCTGTATCTAATTCACTTTCTATCCTAACTTATATTACTAACTCAAAACTATCTTTTTAGAACTCAAAATATTTTCTTTTCTTTTTTTTTCTTTTTTTTTTTTTTTTTGTTTTGTTTTGTTTTCAAGACAGGGTTTCTCTGTGTAGTTTTGGTACCTGTTCTGGATCTGTAGACCATGCTGGCCTTGAACTCACAGAGATCCACCTGGTTCTGCCTCCCAAGTGCTGGGATTAAAGGCATGTGCCACCACTGCCTGGCTCAAAATATTTTCTTAATAAACAATTTAATTTTTCATGTCTCTGTAGATGTGTCCAACCGTCGTATAAATAAGAAACACAGAACCAATGCAAAGAAGAAAGCCAAGAGGTCAGAGCTAAGAGCCAAAACCTTACCCTTCCTCCTGCAGTGGTCCTACCTCTCCGAAGGAGCTGGTACTTCCTGTGTTAAAGTCTTTATATAGTCTCTGTTCTGCCTTCTCATTGGTTGTAAACCCAACCACAGGACTGCCTCATTACAGCCTGTCTGTATAGACCTCCAGGTGTTCTATGGTTGGTAATGAGATTAAAGGCATGTGTATCCAATGCTGGCTATATCCCTGGACACACAGAGACTTACCTAGCTCAAACGTACACCACCACTGCCCTGCTTTCCTATGGCTTGCTAATAGCTCTGACCCCCAGGCAACTTTATTTATTAACATACAAATAACATTTTGGTACAAAGAAAATATCACCATATGTCTCCCAACCTTATATACTTTATATCTCTTATATAATTTTCTTTTCTGAATTTGGTAACAAGAAAAACTGTAATTATAACTATCTTGTCTTCAAGTCCATCAGAGACCCCAGAAGGATATAATATTACCTAAGTAAACAGGAAATGCAGCACAAACAATTTCTAAAACTATAGAAACAACAGAGACAAATAGCTGCCTGACAATCACCAAAGGTTCCTTTGTAACATTGGGGCATCCATCTTTGGCCTGCAAGCCTATAATATCTGACAGACTTTTCTTTAAAGGACAAATTTTGAAGGACTCTCCTACCTTGTCTGGGTAAAGTCCAGCAGTTACTTTTTATGTGTGTCCTGCTTGTCCAATTTGGCCAGCATGCTGTAAGCAGTCAAAGCAAGGGCAGTTTCTCACCCAGTGGCTAATTTTTTGCCACAAAGAAAGCAAACTCCATATGGAGTTTCTTCAATGCCCATCATCTTCTCTGAAGTAGATTGGTGCTGCCAGGAGCAGACATGTCTCACTGTCATGAAAAGCCTTATGTTATTAAAACATCTTAAATGCCATATTCTGTAGGTCTCTGAAGTGTTTGAAGATCATCTATCTATCTAAAATATATCTCTGTTCAACCTTAAAAAACATACCTAACGTGGCCACAAACTTGATTGTTAGGTGACTAACTACTAACCTGTATTTCTTAATTATCCTAAATAGTTTGTAAGAATAACTTGCAAGGACTAGAAATTTACATTACATTGTTAAATGAGCTGTATAGGTACAGTACCTTAAACAAGAGTAGAAACATATATACAGTATGTTGTAACAAAAATAACCTTAATTTTGTATCAATATACAAAAACCCATACCAATGTAAAATATTTGAGACTAGTAGTCACTTTTTAGTCTAAAAGTAGATTCACTAATTTACCCTTTTATCCTATAATTCCTATATCCCCCTTTTTTCTTTTCAGAATGAGATCCCTGAATCTAGTCTCCTTTTCTCAGTTTTCTCCATAACCAATGCCAACAACAACTTACAACCAACCCCTCTAAATGATGATAAATATCCATAATCCATTAAGTGACCAAAAACTACCCACCTCACCTCTTGGGAATGTGGGTGTTGTGTTCTCTAGGCTGTTTCCTGTTGTCTGGGGAATGATATCTTTAGGGGACCCTGAGAAAATTGGGATAATGGTCAAGTCCTGGGAGAGCTAGCTGTATTATATTTTGTTTAGTCTCTGTGTGATAGGAAAGTGTAGAGACTGTCAGAAGTCTTGGCTGGATAGTCTGTGAGGCTGGGCTATCTCAACTAGCAGCTTTTTAAGATGTTTTGGTTGCAGAATTTTGGGGAAACTGTAACATAGGCATTCTTAGGAGGCTGGATCACCTGGGCTACTTGTCTTCATTGGTATTTGGACCTTTTTTCTTTCTGAAAACATACAAACTTTTAAAGGTAATGTACATATCTACATTAACACAAATATATGGAATATGCTGTGTGTACAAGTCAGTTAAAGATTACTTTTTGTTTTATGTTTGAGCAGGTAAAAGGCATCTCTCAACTTTATAAGTCTGTTTGAACCTTAGAACCAAGCTTCTATCCATGCCATATGAAAGGATGGCATGTAATAATAAGTCATGAGGACTCCGTAGCCAATAAGAATTATCATGTCTCATCCAGTCTCAGAGCTGTTCTCACAGTAGAGGGGTTAGTATAAATGTCACTTGTCCTGTAGTCTTTCTTGGTTTCTTTTGGTCTGTAGTCAAGATTTTCAGGAGGTCTCCCCCCACCAAATCTGATCTTCATTAATTTTGAAAAGAAATACAACTTTTTGTTTCCTGCAGAAACAAAGGCATAACCTCTCCCCCAATACAACGTATTTTTTTACTTCCATTCTGAAGTGAAGACAGTCTTAAAATATATAGGTTGCTTTAATTTAGCAGTGTCCATAATCCGATGTCTCTCAGCAGCTATTGTTTTTTGTACATTAGCATTTAAAAAATTCAAAGTCAACAAAGCACCATACAGGACCCAGACACCCTGTATATTTCCCATCTTTAGAGGTTTATTCCTTTTTTTTATTATTATTTTTACTTTACTCTTTCTTTAAAGGCTTTACTTTACTATTTTTAAAGTATTTTTTTCTATGACTATCTATACCCATTTTTTTAACTGTATGTGTTTAAAGGTTTTCTTGGACAGGAACACTTTACTGCATGCCTGAAGTGTTCTCTGACTGAAAGACAAACCTCAAATGGACATGCCAGCCACTGCCTATCTGGAGGCTGGCTCCATCCCCCTCAGTTCCATGAGAGCCTAGCCTTATGCAGGCATGTTTACTGCCCCAGTTCTGGGAAGCTTCTGTGTCCCCATGGGGCAGGCATTTTTACCTAGCACAGTAGCTGCTCAAGTACTCTGCTGCACAGCAGGGTTCTTAAAGGAGCCACGCCACTGTACACCAAGCCTATCTGAGAGACTGCTTTCTCAGGCCCTACGTGGATATTTGAGCCTCCACATTGAACATCATATGTAGTGAGTCTTTCTCTGATCCACCAGCCAGTTCCCAAATAATGACACAGAGACTTCTTATTAATTATGAAAGCTCAGCCTTTAGCTTAGGCTTATCTCAACTAGCTCTTATAACTAAAATTAACCCATTTCTATTAATCTATGTTCTGCCATGTGGTGTTACCTCTCTTCCATCTTGTACCTTTTGTTTCCTCTGAGTCTGGGTTATGACTCCACCTTTCTTCTTCCCAGAGTCCTCTCTGTCCCCAGAATTCCTACCTAACCTTTTCCTGCCTAGCTATTGGCCATTCAGCTCTTTATTTAACCAATCTTAAAGCTCTTTGGCAAAGACACATCTTCATAGTGTAAATAAATACTCTACAACAGATAATTTGCAATGTAATAGCTGCTAAAATTTATTAGGGTATAACTACAGACATTTATTCATTTATTTATTTTGTACATGTACATGTATGTGCTGTGTATGCGTATCTCTGTGGGACAGCATGACTCTGTCATAATGTCTTAAGCTTGGCTCTAGATAGTTTCCAGGTCAACTGTACAAACGCCTCCCTCTCCTGCCACCTGAAGCTGAGAGGTGTAGCACAGACAGAAGATGGTTTGGCTTCAGGATTCCCAGCATGCTAGAATCCCCTTGTTTATTTCCCATGTGTCCTTTAGTGAAAAGTCCCTCATCAGAACAAAGGGATTGTTACTCTTCCCGATCAGTGTGTGCCCCATAAGTGTGGAGAGAATGTACCTACCTCATTTAGCTTATGACTTGCAAGATTTACTTGAAAAGCTCTTAGGAGCAGCAGTGAATAAACAAGGGTGCCAAGTTAAATCAAGACAGGCCTTTCTGTTTACACTTGTTTCTAATCGATGCCCTTACCACAACAGCCATAGCTTCATCCTCAGCCACAGCCTGTTGGAAACGGCGCATTGCTATAGCAACCAGTAAAGTTTACAAACACCGCACCATGCTGTCCTTTTGCCAGGTTTTTACCTTAAGAGAGTTCCAAAGAACACCACATTGATAAATGGCTGAGTATTTCTGAGAATTAGATGACACAGTCACAGATACCATTGGTTGTCCAACTCTTGCTCTCAAACACACTTCCTTTAACATCCCATTAGAGAAGCTAGAAAAACCAAATATTTGCTTAGCTGAAGTGTTGCAGCTACATGAGTCTTGAGACAGTTTGGCCGAGGGGGCATAAGTGGAAGTCCCCAGACAACTTCCCTTGGACGTTAGCTTTCCTTATGGATGTCAACTCCAGCACCTTCCTGCTGCCATCCTTCTGATCTTGAACACAGAACTTGGTTTAGAGTAATGGCTGTTGTCATTCTACAGTAAGATGTTGGAGAAACACCTGCCATGGGGATTTCTGAACTCTGAACAACTACAAGATGTTTGCCTCTGGAATGCTTGTTATGTGAGCTTTTAAAGCTATTCAGAGTCAAGTTTCCTATTGATATCAAAAGTATTTCTATTATGCAAGTCAGTTATTGCAACAGTCTAAATTGGTTAGGAAGTTCCTCACACATCTAAAAACAGAACTGCTGTATCATCCAGTCATACCACACCTGGAGGGATCAAAGTCAAAACACAAGAAGGGATAGCTGTGCTCAGTGGCGATCACGGCTCTGTCACTACAGTCAAGTTACAGGATCTACTCGGTGCCTGTTGACAGATAGCTGGATAAAGAAAAGTGGCATGCCAGGCCATGGTGGAGCACGCTTTTAATCCCAGCATTCAGGAGGCAGAGGCAGGTGGATCTCTGTGAGTTCAAGACCAGCCTGGGTCTATAAAGTGAGTTCCAGGACAGCCAGGGCTGTTACACAGAAAAGCCATGTCTTGAAAAAACAAAACAAAGTGACATGTATACATAACAGGGTGTTAGTTGACTGTACAGAATAAGATTATGCTCTGTACATGGAAATGCATTGAACTGGATACCATTATGGTAAGTGAAGTAAGCAAGGCCTGGAAAGGCACACACACACACACACACACACACACACACACACACACACACACACATGCATACCA
Source organism: Peromyscus attwateri (assembly GCA_902168425.1). Lineage (NCBI taxonomy): Eukaryota > Metazoa > Chordata > Mammalia > Rodentia > Cricetidae > Peromyscus > Peromyscus attwateri. The sequence continues at coordinate 45,403 of CABHPP010143876.1, forward strand.
AGAAAGGGATTATTAGAGAAAAGGAAGGGTAATAAAAGATGAATATTTTCAAAGTACAGTGTGTACATATAGGAAAACACCACAGTGAAACTTACTGCTTTGCACACTTGGCATAGACTAATATAAATAAGCCTTTCTGTTGGTATACCATGATGGCAGATATTTTAGCACAGATTTTTATTATCTTTTCATTCTGTACCTGTCTGTCTACTCTCCTCAGCAATCTCCCAGGAGTTTGTTGAAAGAAGTGTGACCCAATTAAATGGAACAAAACAATCAGAACAATCTTCATCATTGTCCCCCAGTCACAACTCTTTTAATCTAACTCTAGAATCACATCCTGCAGAGTCTCAGAGATGGGCGGCTGAGTTCACCACGGACCCAAGCCTTCTGCTAGTGTAGCACACACAGAGTCCACACACATCGAACCATCCCCCAGCCAGATGCTCGAGTTTCAGCGGCACTTTCTGAGCTCACCGTTGAGAGAAGTGTGAAAATTATATATTTCAGCCTATCCTTCTCAGCACTTAAAAACTCCTTTCCACCAGACCCTCCCTCCCTTTCCCCATACTTAGAGACAGGCAGAGGGTTCTCAAGATGAAAAGAACCCCACTGAGTCACACCATGACGTGTGCCCTCAGCATTCACTGCCTTTATTAAATGGAGGAATTGCAAAACGATGTCTTAAGTAATACAGCAGCTGCTGGAAAAGCATCCCCTCTAGCCTGGGGTCCCAATTAGCCTTAGACACTGTGAGATAATCCAGTAGAGAAGAAATAGGGTGAGCAAGCTAACTACAACCAACAGCACAAAACAGGTAGTTTAGGTGAACAAAGAGTAATGTGCTGGAGAGGCAGAGAAGTTGGTAGAAATCAGTGTGTTGTGTGACTATTAATCCTGATTGCTAATCTGATGGGATCCGGGAGAGAGTCTGTGAGGGCATTGCCAGGAAGGATTAACTGAGGGGGCTCTTCCCCAGAGTAGATGGCACCTTCCAGTGGGAGCCTGGATATTAAGAAGTCAGAGAAAAGAGCTGTCCTGCTGACTTAGCTGCCCTGCTTTCTTTGGAGCGAGTGAATCTACCTTGCTGCCGCTGCCGCCACCATCCTTTGGCGACCTCACAGTTCAGTCTCTCTGGCTTCCAATCCTCCCAGCCTTCAGCCCTAGATTGAGACTGCTTAGACATCTGGACTCAGGGACTGAGCCACTAACCATATTTAGCCTCTCCAGGATGCAAACAGCCATTGTTGACTGCCCATTCCTTGTCAGTAAGCCAATCTGATATTTTTAACATTTATTTAGTAATATGCATTCATTTTATCAATCCTACTCCACTAGAGAACCCCGACTAATGCATACAGCCGTTGGCAATGCAGAGATGTTGAGGAGTTGTGAGGAAATTATTTCAGGAAAAACAATTATTTCAGGGGCCGTTCAAGAGGTAGATTCCAGACAAGAGAATGGATTAAGGAAAAAAGGATTTGCTATGAGTTCTCTGAGAAACAGCAGGCCATAGTGTTTAAAACTAGCTAACCCACGCCCCAAAGTATTAACCCCAACGTTAACATTGCTCTACGGTGTTGGCTCCGAGTCCATCACTTGTTGGGTTGCACACTGACCAGGTGGTGTAGGAGAGGCTGATCTGGGACAGGGCATATTCTCCCAGAAAGAGGAAGACAGAGAAGGTAAGACAGTCAGACAAGGTGGCCAGAACCAGCCCCGTGTCTAAAGCTCTGAGAGAGGACCTCTGCCCCAGCTTTTCATCGCTTATGTCTGGCAATCACTCTGAAGCTTGGAAGATAAGAACATTTACCAAGATCATGGCCACCAGTCAGGGATATTCTCAGTGGCTCTTGGTCCAAATTCCGTGCCCTAAATACTAGATGACTAGACTGGTGGCATAGAAATTGTTCCACTGAACTCTAAAATAAAACACTCACTTGCTCTCAAAAAGAAAAAAAAAACCCAAAATAAAACAACAATGGAATGAAACTGTTAATTTGGGAAGCTGTAAAAATATGGCCCTGTAGCTCCGCAGACAGCTGTTCTGTCACTGTCACGTGACAGCGAACCTCAGGCTCCGCCTCCCTGCTGCTTTCCCCGGGTGCAGCTAAAGCAAGAGGTTCTGGGGCTCAAGATGCTCCGTTTAACAGCTGATCTGCTGGGACCTGCGCCTAAGAAGTTAATTTCTAGCTTTGAGATGGTTTCTGGTAATTGTAGGTAATTTAAAATATAATTGCAATTTAGTTGGGGGGGAAAAAACCTCTTTGCCGTGTTTATGCTCATCACTCTAATTTAAGGTCTGGAAGGTTGGCTGAACTGCACTTCAGTACACACCCACCTTGCATCTTCCCGATTTCACCACCAGTGATTACACAAACAGCCTCAGCAAGCCTCCGTCTGCATACAGGACAGATGCTGCCAAGCTCCGATATGACGTTCACGTGGTTGCCAGATCGACTGCTGACAAGTTCGTGATTATCAAACATTATCAAACAAAGTTCCGAAATGCGAAAGTCCCTCAAAAATATGTTTCGGGTCCTCGTATTCATGTTTACTTAAAAAAGATTGATTTTTATTTTTAATTAAATATATACATACGTATTTGTGTGGGGGTATGTGCATACGAATGCAATGCCCAAGGAGTCCGGAAAAGGGCATACGATTCCCCTGAAGCTGGAGTTCCAGGATGTTGAGAGAGGTCTCATGTGGGTGCTAGGAACCAAGCTCTACAGAAGAGCAGCAGATGCTCTTAACTTGGAAGCCATCTCTCCAGCCCAGTTTCAAACCTTTTTTAAAAATGTCCACCCCGGTGGCATTCAGTACATTCATGCTGTTGGGCAAGCACCATCATTATTCAGTCAGCCCCAGAACTTGGTCATCACTCCAAACTGAATTTCTGTAGGGTACATTATTAAGCAAGACTCCGCTACTGTCCTTGGCAGTCATTAGTCAATTATTCTCTGTTTCTATGACTTCAATGATTTGGGTTCCTCATGTGAGTAAAGCCAACCAAGCTTTGTCCTTTTACACTTGGCTTAGCTCACTTAGCACACGCATTTCTATTAAAATGATTTCCTCCCCTCTTAGATGGCCCTTTTAAAAATATAGTCTGGAGAGATGGCTCAGCTGTTAAGAGTACTGACTGATCTTCCAGAGGACCCAGGTTCAATTCCCAGTACCACATGGCAGCTCACAATTGTCTATAACTCCAATTCAAGGGGATCCGACACCCTCACACAGACATACATGCAGACAAAGCACCAATCAATGCACATAAAAATAAAAATAAATAAATAAATAAACAAATACATATAGTGTCTATCTGGGAAGAACACCACACCTTTATTAGTGTTGCATCTTTTAGTGGAGTGCAGCTTTTCTTGTTGGGAAATAGACTTAGGCATGATTCTCCTAAGAGCTGGTCCAGTCTCAACATTAAAAACAGGCCTAGAAAGGCTGATAGAATTGAGAGCTCCCAAGGAGAAGGTGACATTTGGACCCGACAGCTCTTGAAGCTACTTATGGCCTGCCCACCGGCTCCCTAACAACCCATGGGGTGTTTCTATTTGAGAACTGGCTGCTTGCAGTTTGCCTGCCCTAATTTTCAAACTTTCCTAAAGCTAAAATGCTATTTTAAAACTCTGACCCCCTCAGTTTGGCTACAGGGAGGTGGAGTGGATGGTGTCTGTAAATTAACAAGGTGGGTCATGTGGTTCAGATCAGTTTTTTTTCTTTTTTTGAAATCTACTTTTAAAACCCATCAATCATTTCTAAAGTGAGCACTTGTGTTTTATCCCACAAGTATTGAAGGACAGGAAGTGAGAGGGCCATTGCTATTTCCTTTATAGTATTTTAGGGTGTATATAATCAACCTGTGCTACGTTTCAAGAAATTCCAGAATAATCATGGACTGCTTATCTGACTTTGGGCATGTTATTCAACATCTTGAGTCTGGGGGACCGGGGAGACAGCTCGATGGACAAAGAGTTAGCT
>CABHPP010143877.1:0-26120 GCA_902168425.1 Peromyscus attwateri
CCTCTGTCGGAAGCACTTCCATCTCTGTTCTCCCGTCTGAATATTTCTTTATTAGAAAAGTCAAAACACTCCTCCTAAGCAATGGAAGGATGAAGATAAGCATAGCAATATTGCCAGCCACTCTTGAACAATATTCAGGCAATCTTGGAAGAAGATATTCTATACTCCCTAAAGATAGCCAACCATGCAGATCACAAGTGCACAAAGAAGAACTACAGACAGCCTGCAGGCCACTGTGGCATGACCATTAACACAAACCGCATGCCCTATTCCTCTGAACCCAGCATTTGACCATTTAAGGACAATATCTGTACTGCAGAACTGAATTTCTCTCAGAACAAAGCGACTGCAGAAACAAATGAAGACCCCTGGCTATAGCCACTGAGGTAACTCTCAGCACCCAATGCCTAGGCCTTCTGGGCTTATTATCTAGAGGAGCCGTGGTGGCACAGGTCAGTGAGCTGCAGTGCCTCAAGAGCTAGTGATATGGAGAAAGCTGAACTCAAAAGCTCATCTAATTTTAGACCCGAGGAATTTCAATTTATAGGTAAATAAGTTGGAGAGCATCATGTTTGCATTGATACCTGGGAACTCACTTGACTGTAAGGGAGTTGCACTGCTGGATGAGACAAGCAGGCACACTACAATAACCTACAAGGGTTTTGAGTGATTGCATAGGTATTAGTCCAAAGGACTTGGAAGCAAATTATCTGGATAATTTTAGAGACAAAGATCTGGCTGTATGAGCTGCATCCATGAAGCAAACTTGGCCACAATTCTGAAAAGACCACATAAAAACCAGGATCTCTGTGCTGGCTCGTTTTTGTGTGTTAACTTAACACAAGCTAGAGTCATCAGAGAGGAAGGAGCCTCAGCTGAAGAAAGGCCTCCATGAAATCCAGCTGTAAGGCATTTTCTCATTCAGTGATCAATGGGGGAGGGCCCAACCCACGGTGGGTGGTGCCATCCCTGGGTGTTGGTCCTGGGTTCTGTAAGAAGGTGGATTGAGCAAGCCATGGGAAGCAAGCTAGTAAGCAGCTCCTCTCCATGGCCTCTGCAGCAGCTCCTGCCTCTGGGATCCTGACCTGTTTTAATTCCTGTCCTGACTTCCTTCAGTGATGAACAGCAATGTGGAAGTGTAAGCCAAGTAAAACCCTTTCCTTCCCAACTTACTTTTTGGTCATGGTGTTTTGTTGCAGCAATAGAAACCCTAACTAAGACAGTCTCTGAGGCAGCAGCTCAACATGGATGAGGAGGTGGGATGCTCTGGAAGGAAACATCCATCACATAGTGTTAAGGTGCTACATCAACTGAGAAGGCAGAGAGTAATCAGCGTGACGATCAGCTTGCCTGTACTCCAGGGTGAATGTCTTCCTCCTTCAGAAGGCCTATCAGCTGCTGGGTACAATGATGAATAAGGTATCTCAGCAGATGCACACCAGATGTTGACAGAAATGCAAATCTATTATCAATGGCTATCCAACGCTGTTTATCACCTTTTACATGCCCAATTTCCTACTTATTCAATTGTATAAAATATCTGTTTCATTACCTAAAAAAAAGTACAGTCTTGCTTTGGGGGAAAAAAAAATGTCAAAAGAGGGATAATTTCAATAATGGTTGTAGATTGTTAAAAGACTACAACCATTTTTGCTTCTCTCTCAGCTATCTCTATTAACTATATAATCACAAAATTAACAAACTAGAAATAGAAACTGTATGTCGGAAACAACTTGAAAATGTATATCATTTTTTAAAGACTGAATTTCCCTGTCATCAGCACTGTGATGGTTAAAGAGTTCCCTGGAACTGAAGGTTATATGGCTGATAAATGTATTCTTGTGTGTTCCCCTTGGGCTAGATTCATTCACAAATCTCAGAAGGACAAGTTGGGATATGAACTCCATACATGCTTTTCTCAGTCATAAATAAAACAGTTCAAATTCTGTTTGATATTATGAGAATTCCAAATTCAGTTATTACAGAGATTCCCAGAAAAATCCACATTTGCATGTCAGAGAGAAAATACTGAACTAAGAGGATGGACAGGAAGAAAAGATAACAGGCCACACAGTGCCTTGGCACCTCTCAGCTGCACTAGAGTGGAACTGATGAGGGCCCCTCCTACAGTTTGCCACATGAGAAAGTCACAGACCTTACCTACCACAGGTATGCGCTAAATTAAGCCTGCATGGCAAAAGATGGGTTGGGCAATTATACATAATTCCAGCAGCCCAAGTGTCACTCAGTTCTCTTATCTTCTTGAGAAATAATATTAGCCAATAGGAGCGGTCACTTGAAGAACAGTTCTTGGACCCCCTCTAGGAAGACACTGCAAGCTTAGAAACTGGAATAGTGTTAGTAGCAAATTATTTCTAACTACCATGTGACACTGTCAAAAATGAATGTGGCTAACGCATATGACACTTGCTGCCAATGTTAATTCCCAGAACATAGCCACACCTTCTTATGAGGCCTACACCAATAAGGAAGATATACTTTAACTCATGCCTGAGTGAAACATAAATAAGAAAATTAACCTTTTGGAAAGTCAAAACTTTTATGATACACTGAAGTCTGGAATTATACAATAAACAGCATTTTAAACTAAGGGAACAGATAAAGAGGATTGCTCTACTGGTTCATTACTGGATGTAGCAAAATTAACAGTGCTTAGGCAGGCTTACAAACAAGGATGATAATTGCCACTGAGCACTGCTATCTTGAGGGATCCCTACAGAAATCTCCTGCGGAAGGTACAACCCTTCAAGACATCCTTCCTGCCCCTGGGATATCACCACATGGTCACCCAGGTTAAGACTTCAAGATGATGAATACAACTTAGTGTAAGAATACAGTTTGAATTTAGTAACAATCCTACCCCTGGAATATAAGCATATTAATAACTTCATTTATAATGATTGGTGGATCATTTGTCCTAAAATGCTTATTCTGTCCTATGATTCGGGGCTATGTACTCCAGCAGCCATGCAGTGGCTTCCCAGGTGGTCTGAGAGAGCAAGACTCTTCACTGCCTCACAGAAGCCTCATCATGATCCATTGCCACCTGCACCATGTAGTACTGCAAGAGTGTCTCACCCTTGACTACTCTGAGCCAGTGACCCCTCCCTTTTCCCACGTGGTGTCTACCAAAGATCAACAGGAAAACATACAATGCCTCACCGGCATCCAACAGATCTGCTCTCAAGACTGATCTGTTGTGAAGAAAAAGAACCTGCTTCTACATCCAAATCAGTAGAGCTGGAAATCCCACCTGAGACAGAGAACAAAGCCAGACCCCACACCATCACTTCCCAGCTCCTTCACCTCCAGTTACCATAAAATTCTAGATTCAGCAGAACCATGAGCAAGAGCCATGGAGCAGCTGCAAATATGAACCGAAGAACTCCCTTAGAAGAGGAATTCTCAATCTGCGCTAAGAATGAGTCACTACTAGGACTAAACCCTGGAGCCTCGTGTTTCATGGCACACCCGGTTTTAAACTTATTTCATTTTTAGTTGAATGTTTGGGGGAATCGTTTGAAATGGAGCCCATCTCTGATTGCATACTAAAAGTCAATGAGAAGATGGGTCTCAGACTTAGTCATCAGCTCTGGGAGAACATCCCTCAGACTGCAGACTCATGAACTGGAAGAAATCTGGGATCTAATTCTGTGTTACTGTCTATTTTGTTCCCTCTTATCCGAATAATTTGAAATTTTTCTTATGTGAAGTTACTTCAATTTCCCCCCTTTTAACTTTGAGAACACGAGTCAATTTGTGTGCTCATTCTGCATATTTATATCTAAATCCTCGATTCACTAAAAAAAAAAATGTGAATTTTATCAGCTGTCAGAAGGAATTTACCACAGGATGGTGACAGAGGGAGAAAATCAAATATATTCCAGTGAAACTTAAGCTAGCTCCCATCTGGCTAAACGTCAAGCTTAAAATAAATGCAATTTTCTTTTTTCTACCTCATCCTACTAGACATGGAAGATATTCTTGTAGGGGACAAGAAGACAGCAACCGGGGGAGGTGTAAACAAGGAAACTGGAATTTTGTCACTTTATATCCTCTGACCATCCTGCCCTGGCACCATCTGGGTATAGAGAGCCTGTGCTGCTGGAGTTCCTTTACCTGAAGCCTCTCACCACCTTCCCGTGTTGCAGGGGTGTGGTAAGGAGGAGAGGTGGGCTGAGGAAATGCCATGCATTTGATTTCTTGATTTCTTCTTCACTTGCAGTAAAGGGCTAAGACCTAAAACAGGACTTGTCAGCCTGGTCAGTTTATTTTTTTAAATTACACCTCTTAATTTCTACTCAAATCTATGGACTCTGGGTATACCTTATAGTCAGATAGTGTTTTTGTGGGCTAATCTGAGATAATACCTATGTATTAGAAGCAAATACCAAATAAGGAAGGCTTACCACTCTTTCCCTATCCTGATTCCCTGTGTTCCTCTGACGTTTTGTGTGCTTCAGCTGGCCTTTCTTATCTATACATAGCCATGACTGGTTCTAGCGAATGATGATTGGCTATTTCAGAATGATGAGTAGCGGCTGTGCTCTGTGGTCAGGGAGAAGTCCTGGCCCACTGTGAGGAAGTAAAGTGGGATATCCAGGTAAGAATATCTGCCTGTGAAATGTTTTGTCTTCTGGGGCAATCCTTTCTACACAATTCGCAGGGCAGGGCACAATCACATTAAGGATGAGATGTGTAGTTCTGAAAAGCTGAATTGATGAGGTTAGAGTCAATGTCACTGTGCCCTGTGATCTTCTCTGGGCTGAGAACTACTATTTAGATGGACAAAACACATTGTCCAGACGACACTTTCAGAAAGAGGGAAAGTGTAAACCTAATGAGCAGGTATAAGCTGGTACACACTTACCAAAACAAAGAAAAAAAATGTGCCCTGAAAAATGGCAAGTTTTACTGTACTGAGGATACTCCAAAAAAGTGTGGCTGAAATGGAGAAAGAAAATGCAACCTAAAGCTCACTGGTCAGTAAGCTTGCTGGCCAGTAAGCCAGCATTTCACAACCCCAAAGGCTAGAATGCATAGTTACCAAGGCTCCCCATTACAGGATTCCAGTGATATGGAGAGTGAGAGACAACAAAAAGCAAACGCTTCACTCACATCATACCTTCTCACACACACACACACACACACACACACACACACACACACACACACACACCTGGGACTATTCTTTACCATACTCCCAATCCTTGAGAAAAAAAATCATACTTTCTCCAAAGTTTGCCTCTATATCCGAGAAGAAGACACTAGCTAGAAAAATTCTGCAATGTGTTTTAGAGTCTTGAGTGAGATGCAAGAACAGAACCAGCTCCACATGCTTTGAGAGAGCGCCCCAGATGTGCACAGTCTAGACCCCACCCCAATTTAATTGGCTCCAAATTTTAAATAATTATCAAACAAAGAGGACAATTAAAGTTGCTAACACTGTCTTTTCTTTAGTGTAACTTAAAAAGTAAGCAAATAAAAACTAAAAAGTTATTCTACCATACTATCACTACTTAATGTTGGCTGAAATGATCATATCCCACATCTTCCAGGCCCTTTCATTTCTCCAGATACAGTAAATAAAATTCTTTGAAGGTAAAACTTTGTGTTCTCATTTCAAACATTTTAGGTCATATACTCATCTCGAGTATTATGTAGCCATTAAAAATATCAATAAAATCACACACACACACACACACACACACACACACACACACACAGAATGAAAACAAGACATAGGCGATCCCATCAACTGGGCATTGAAACTCAAGAAGAAATATCAGTGAGGAAGGGTAATCTTCATCTTAAATTTCCTTCATAATTTAAAATACTTTCCAATGTCATAAGATATTCTTTCAATAAAAGTTTTAAATAAAAAAGAACCAAAAATTTTAAATGTTAAATGACAACCAAACTACTCAGTAGGCACCTCAATAAAAAGAAGTCATCAGTGGTTGAAGTGGAACAGCGGGGGCTTCGTGTAAAGGACCCTGCTGTGATCTGATGTTCAATCCAATGAACACGTAATGAAAACTTAATTTCCAAAGTCAAATTTGATGGCATCTTTGAGGGAGTTGGTAATCAGAGTCAGAGAAAAACAGGAAAGCAAGTTCCCATGATACTTCTTGTTAGGAGGAGGAGAAGGAAGAAGAGGACAAGGAGATGATACCTGAGCTGGCACATTGGCCCCCTTTGCCATGTGATGTCCCCACCATGTTATAGTAGCGTACAGTTAAGGTCCATTGTGGAAAAACTCCTGGTCCAGAGAACAGAATCTTTGGCCTCGGTAGAAACCAAACATTCAAGTTAGACCAGGCCAATGACCTGGCTAAGGGACCATGCCTTAGGTAGGTAGGTTCACCTTAAGCCATACTAAAGAGATAAGTGGGATAATCATTCCTTCAATGAGATGTTGTACTTTTCTCTCTCCAAATTCCAGCGTTCTAGAGTAGCTCCTACTACCAAGCAGCCATGAGTTGCAGCTGGGCCTATCTACCTTTGAGTTCTAACTCAGAAAGGTGGCTTTTTCTTTTCTGTCTTCATTGGATGTAGACTAGAACCTAAGTATGCCTTCTCTGGTATTGTGGACTTGCTTGCTCTTTTTCTAAAGCCCCCTCCCTGCCATATAGCTGACATCCATGCCAACTTAACATAAAGGGTATGGGGTTTTGTTTTGTTTTTTTCTTTCTCTTCATTATTTTCCTCCTCTGAGCGACTGTTCTGATTAACGACTTGCCTGCTCTGGGAAGTTTTCTTTCCAACTCTACTAAAAGTATCCTTGAGCTTCCATTTGAGTCTATCCTTAAATTGTCTTACTAATGAGAATAGGTACCCTAAGAAGGGACTCTGATTTCTCAAGTGTCACTTATAGGCAGCAAGAAGGCTCCAGATGCAAAACCCCAGTCTGGACCTCCTGGTCCCCAGCACTGTTACCCACAGTAACAAGGAATCATCTCTTACATCTTAGTTCTTAGGAGAATTCCAATCAACATAGCTCCTCTGTTTTAATATTTCAGAACAGTCTAAAATATTGAAGTAAAATCGACACTCTGCTGGTGTCCCAAATAAGCATCACTTGTGCGTCATACTATTTTACAGAAGCAAGCTCCCTAGTCCCTACAACAATAACATGCTGCTCATTAGCTGGAGCCTGGAATGAGGGAATAGTGCTGATTTTTTTCTTATTTATAAAATGTAAGGCACGTGCCACCATCATGTAGTCAGAACAGAACTAACCATTTTAATACAAAAACTGGACAATACATACACAAAAATGTTACTTCTCATAAAGTTTAATGCTATAGTCTCTGCATTGAAACTCTGGATTGGTAAAAAAAAAAAAAAAAGGTTCTATATTCTGCTGTCCTTCTCACGACTGCATTCCATGTGGTGAAACAGACACTGCCTCCCCTCTCCTGATACATGCAGGAGGCTTTGGAGAGTGTAGCAGCGTAGTAGCTATCTGATCCCTTAAGGATGAACACGTCTACTGAGTAGCAAATTCAATTCTAGAAATCTATTCCAAGTAAAGAATGGAAGAATTCTCTGAATCCATCCTGGTGGCAACTCTAAGAGGTATTTGTAGTAGGAAATAACCTCAACACACAAAAGCATACCTCCATTAATGATAATTTATGATATACTTATACACTGGAATGTATATAATATAATGATTATAATAACATAATCATTAAGATTATATCCCTCAAGGAAGTTACTAACATAATAATTCTGAGCAGCGAACAGGGAATTCTGAACTACAGAGGCAGTGTGGTCCCATGTTTTTATATATGCATGTATATGTAAATTATGTATGCAGGAAGATCTACGCAGATACAAATACAGAGAGCATAGGCCAGAAGGGAACCCATCCCAATGCCTAGCCTATCCCTCAGGGTGGTAGCAGCAGTTGTTCAACACAGGTACAATGACTTCAGTGAGTCTGGAGGGCTCCTAAGGGTTTCCTGGCAGGAGAGAGAGCTTGAGCCTTGGCCACAGAGGCTGGGCAATATTAGATCACACACAGCTGGCGAAAAAAGGGCCAAGGCAAACATGCGGTGCTCTGACTTGCTTAGGGAGTTGCAAATGGGAGCCAGATGAACAAAATGTAAACCTATTTTGGTCTTTGGCTTGAGTTTTTATAAAGTTGTCTTAGAAAGGTAAGTTAGAAACGCAAATAGGAGCCAGCTTATAGAGTCTTCTGAGGCCCAGGGCATAGAGGGCTCTCTACAGACCTACCCTGAGTGGGAATAAACCTTATTCAACTATTTCCTTGTTGCTGGGGACCTCAAAATTGCTTTCTCATGCCCCACTTACTCCCATCCCCTTGACTGTGTGTGAAGGAGTTCAGAAAGGAGGATGGGTATTTGTCACCTAACTAGCCATTTCTGCCTGGGTTTAGATATGGGGCTTTTAAGTCATGGTTTTTCATTTGGAAATACATTAAACCGAATGCTTTCTTTCACACAAAACAGTGAAATAAATGAGAAACACAAAAGCTGTTTCAAAGTCTAGTTCCTGCAGCTGATCCTGTAGATGACTCTGCAGCTAAAAGGATGGACATTGCCCCATTATTTAAAGATATATCTTATGGCTCCCTCCAATGCACACATGGGAAATGTCATATGAACAGATTACACTTTCTAATCTAGAATGTCTTTCCAAGAAGGAAATCAAGGCTGTCACCAGAGATACAGAGAGCCAGCTACCTGGTAAGCAGATTGTGATGAGAACCAGACTCATTTTGATCACAGTATGGCAGGTAACCTACTCCCAAAAATTACCTCTGTTGGAAAATAACACAGTTGAACTGTAAAAAACTATGACACATACATTGTGGTGGAATCAGATAATGCCCTACTGAGTAAGTAATTTCAAGGTGAATTGCTTGTGATGGGCAGGGTTTGGGGGAACTTCTAAACTTTCCAGCTGTGACCTACAGAACATTCTGTACACATCTTACCACACATGCAGATGAATGTAAAACTGATTTAATGGAACACTTGCCTTGGCTGCTTGTACACACACTAACAATTATTTTACTTCACTTTTTAAAAACACTATTCAGAATTCACAGAAGTGATTTCCTTATCCATGCCCTACCCTATGAGTCACTATTTGCAATTTCTTCCAGAAAGCAGCCCACCTGACTGCCTCCTTCCAGATACTGTTTTTTTTTCTTCTTTCTTGAGATAAAATGCCCAAAAGCACATCTCATGAGCTATTCAAAGTCAGAAATCAAATGATTCAAGGTCATGACTCAAAAGGAATACTCAAAAATGATAGAAAAGATGCTATTATCTAAGTCTAAATTCAGACAGTCCATGGCACGGGATACGGTAAAATGAAAGAGTCCAACAAAGGGCCGCTTGGTATCTCACAGCTACAACGAGCCACATGCTGAGGGAGGAGCAAAAGTAGTGACTAAAGAGAGAGTTAGATTGACTGTGACCTTGGTGTGTGTGTGTGTGTGTGTGTGTGTGTGTGTGTGTGTGTGTGTGTAGCACACATGCTTCGACACTTGAAAAGCCCATCTTCTATCCAGCGTAGATTCTAACTTTTCCTCAGAACTAGGAGCTGCAAAGAATCTTGGGCCCCAGTCTCACTCAGAGAGAACAGAGATCCAAATCCTACTGGTTAGAATCACCACCACCATCATCATCATCATCATCATCATCATCATCATCACCAGAAGCAGCAGCAGCAGCACAGCTGGCCTCAACTGCTGGTGTCTGACCTTAACTGATTGCTAGTGACACATACCATCTTGAGGCTGGCCTGTACCCAACCAACTTTACCCAGAGTGGGTTAGGGCGAACCCCTGGCCAGCCAGATTACTAATGCTGTTTCCACTGGAATAACAGCAAGAATCCAAGACTGCTGAGCACTGGCTGTGCATCTGATGCTGTCTTCTATTATTTTATGTGACTGGGATGTTCTACTAGCTGTCAACTGCTTCAATTATGGCCCCCCAGACAAAGATTCAACTTTCTAATGTTAAGTGTCTTTCATATACTTCCATGGCACCCACTAACTGCCTCCATTCAGCCCTTCATCTGTGTTATATACACAGCCTTTCATACATATCGTATTGAGGGACAACCTCATACAAAAATCAAGGCAGAACTCACTTACTGAGACAGATGGAGCTGCAGAGCAAAGTCTTCAAAGAAAAGGAAGCAAATACGCAATTTCAACACACGGTGAGACATAGCTCCGGGCTGAAGGACAGGGTCAAGCCCAGGAGAAGGGTGCTGTTGGGAACCAAGTGCAGGCCTGAGTCTGAATTGGGAAAGCAAAAGAAAGAAGGAAGAAGATTCTAAAGTGAAGAGCCAGGGCATGGAAGAGCCCACGGTGAAGAGCAAACAGATCATCCTGAGATCTGTGAGGTGTGGTGTGATGAACACAAGCTTGGAATTTACCCAGAGAGGAAGCGGGTGCCTACAAGGGGTTCTAACCAGGTCTTGGAGGAAAACAAGCGTGGAGGACAAGCAGGGACAGAGCAGAGGAGGCCCATGTGGAAGTGGGATGGTGGTGAATGGTGGTGACGGGAGCACGGGCAGTGACAGTGAAAATGCAGAGCGATCAGGACACCTGAGGGACACTGAGGTGTTCCAGTGGCAGAGCAGGTGAGGCGGTGGCTGACGATGACGGGTTTCAGGGCCTGTCCCCTGGGTCAATGGCACAGAGGGATCAGCAACGGCAGCAAACCGGGGGATAGCAGAAACTAGTGAGCTTTGCTTTTTAAAAATGTTTTTTTTTTCTTTATGCCAGGAGCCAAGTTTTTCATGCTAGCCCACTGCTCTTATGAGAATAGAAGAATGTGACTTTAACTGCTGAGGAGTCATGAGCAGTCACAGATTCGCTGTGGTTATTTAACACTTTCGCTTTTCAATGTCATCACTAATTCTTATGCCATAAGGCCCTGTCTAACCAAGGTCTATAACCTTTGAAGAGGCCCCTTTACAATATTTTAGTGCCAATTAATCTTAAGTCAAAAGGAAAACAATAATAACACATAAATAATAATGAAATCAGCCTGGGATATATTCTTTATAACAGCACAGTTATGAAAACACAAAGCTTAATAATGTCTTGTAGAGTAAAGGTCTCACAAAGGCAAACGCATCCAGCACCCACCAAAGTCACGGCATGGCTACAGCTGGAGGCACATACAGATCTCTACCATGTCCACAGCTGTCACTCTGTTGATATCTGTCAGTTACTCACCTGTCCCTTAGTATCTTACTACAAATAACCAGCAGCTCAATGTCACCATCTCACTGAGACCTTTCTCCACCCACTATTTTATCAGTGGTTTAAACCCTGTATCAAAGCTCTGTCTAGATCCAGAGACCTGCTGCTCAGCAGATGAGGGCCCCTGCTGCATTTCTAGAAATAATTTGTGTCAAACAATAAAAGTGCCTTAAAATATCAAGCCATTTAACACTGGCCTTGTCTTCTGTGAATTAGTCCTCACTAAATAACCAGATGAAAATATGAGGTTGTTCACCATGGTGCGATTTCTCACTAAAAATGGAAACATCCCTAAATATCCTGCCAAAAAGAGTCTAGTAAATTAATTACAGTCAATCCAGCCATGAAATAATGATATCATTATATCTCTGTTATTGTGGAAACATAAGCATAATATATTAAATATAAAGAATATAATATAAAAATAGTACAGTTTAATCCTATTTTAATACCAAAAAAAGTTTGGAAAGAAATATGATTTTATCTTGGTGGCAGAATAATGGATGGTTATTAGTTTTGCTTCCCTGCATTTTAAGACTTTTCAAAAATGAGTATAACTTTAGTCTGGAATTTAAAAAGATGCTGAGAATGTATACAGTCTGATTTCAGGTTACACTGCAGACATTTCTCTGTGGAATTCACTAAACATACGTGCAAAGATACAGCTGTGTGTGACTTCATTTCAGTTAGCTGGGCATGGTGGTGCTTGCCTCTATACCCAGCACTTGGGAAAATGAAGCAGGAGGATCATACATCTGGGGCTAACCTCAGTCTCCTTTATGTGGAGACAGTCTCTAATCAACAAGATGGAGTTGCTTGTGGCAGCCCTTCCTTCCAAAAGTAGCTAAAATACAAGAGATTCTACAGAAACGGTTCTTAAGCAGAGTGGCCCGATGCTATCTGAATGTGTTCTGAACTCGGTTCCTACTTATATTTTGTTTATGTTTGTTTCAGATGAAGGCATATTTCATAAGGCTGAGGAGCTAAAGAATGGAGAAATGTAACTGAGCTGTCTAAAGGCCAGGGGCGCTACCTCTTTGGTTATCTGACTGTTGAAACAGCAGACCCCAAGAAATTAGACTCTCGCCAAAAGTTTCCTGCTGGGAGAGGAAAAGGCTGAAGTCTCAGAGGCACCAGGAGGAGGAACTTGCCTTCTGGAGAGAGACCTTAAGGACAGTCTGGAAGCAGAGGCAGTGTAGGCAGGAGACCACACCCTGCTTGACTGTTTAGGTAGGAACATCTCTTGCTTCCTATTTAAATCTCACTTTCATGTCAGGAATCATGAAGACAGACTTGAGGGAGTCTGAGTCTTTTTATCCCTCTTCCCAATGAGGCCACATTGAATAAATCTCTTTACTTTTCCTGCTTTTCACTATTAAGAGAGAAAGAAAGGAAAGAGGGAAGAAAGGAAGGAAGGAATGAACGAACTAATGAAGGAAGGAAGCAATCTTTCATACCAACTTGATTTTTTTTCCCCTATGTAGCTAGTCACCTTTAAACAGTCATCCACTGTATCTGGGATAAAGACCGGTTTGTTTTACTTTTCTAACCTGTTGTTTAGAACCCAATACTATTTTAAAACATACAGCAAAACTGATCACTAGAAAACAGACTTCCATGTGTTTGGAAGCCCCAGCAGTGTCAGATTAGTCTGACAGCTGCAAAGAGCTTAATCCGCATGCTCCCCTCACAGGACCTTTCAAGTATACCAGGCAGCCATTGTCTGTACTCTGTCCTGTCACCTCTCTCTATTACTCTTTCCCAATCCTTTAAATTTTAGAAAGGGTCCATATAGGCGGCCCAGGCTGGCCCAGAACTGGCAGTCCTGCCAAAAGCTTCCAAGACCAACCTACAGGATGTCAAGGTTCAAGAATGCCTGGGGAAAAACAAGGCCAGCAGAAAGGAATGAAAGGAACAGGCTGCAGTGTTCTTAAGTGGACGGCATACACTTAGCATGGGCAAGGTCCTGGGTTCAATCTCCAGCATGCACTCTCTCTCTCTTGCGCGCGCGCACACTCTCACACACACACACACACACACACACACACACACACACACACACACGAAGTGGGAGTACAGGGGAAGGAATTGTGAAATTAAAGCTTAATTATTCTCAAATGAGTCTTGCTGGCAGTAAAATTAAAACAGAAATGTGTAACACCATGCCAGGCTTGCAAAACTTATTGATCAATCATATCATGTGACAGTGGAAAAGTCTACACTGTGAAACTTTTATGAATAAATTATTAACAATATTAGATGAAATTAAATTCAGACCATGTGTGGGGCATATGTATAACATGAATGAATTTCGTATTTCCATCTAGGTCCCATCTCTAAGGTATTTCATTATCTACTTATAGATATGTAAGTATTTCAAGATTTAAAAATATCCTAAATCCTAAACACTTCTGGTACAAATATTTCATAAAAGTGATACTGAATTTATATTTCAAACTAGAAAAATTTTCAGAGTGAGAAAGTCACAATTTCCTTAATTCTCTGTCCAAATAGTGAGGGAATAAAACCTGACTAGGAAGAAATCCTTTGACCCATACTGCCAAGTCTCTTAATCTAACCCATATCCTTTCTTATCAAAGTCCTTCTTTTATTCTCTTTTAAAGAGTTGGGTAGCCAATATAGGCTAGAAACATTCTTTAGAACAGATGGTGGTACTGGTAGGGATGTGGCACATGGGCAGAGCACTTGCCTAGCATGCATGTTGTCCTGACTCCAACCTTCAACACTGGGACCAACCAACCAACCAACCAATCAACCAACATATAAGTCAAAACTCCACTTCATTACAGCTTAAATATAAGACATCCCACAGGCTTGTGTGTTGAACACTCAGTCTCCAGATCATGTTTCTATCTCAAGACATTCTACATAGCAAGGGAGTTCTGGTTGGAGACAGCAGGCCCCTGGTACCTTAGAAGGGTGTATCCTGCCCCAGACCTTTCTTTCTTTTCTGTTTCCTGTCCAGAGGTAAAAACCTTCCTGTGCCATATGTTCGAACCACAGTAACACTTTGTAGCAGGACACGGGGCTTTGCAGCCAGGGACTGAATCCCTGTAACCGCCTTCAAGTTGTTCTCTCGGAAATTTTTCTCACAATATAAAGGTAGTCAATACACTCACCATAAAAGAATAGATGGTGGAAAATTCCTAGTATTACTAGTTTAATAGTTAGGATCACCATATTAGTTAAATTAAAAATAAGTCTCCATTTCACAGCTGCTTTGAAGCTAGAAGCCACCTGGGCATTTGTAGTGCTTGCTGACACAGGATCATGAGGATCACACTAAGACCTATCCAGAGCTGGTCAGTCGTGTGCTATAAATAGAATCCAGGTTTTCCAAGTGTCTTTCAAGAGCTGTGTGCCCTACGGAAATGCATGTTTAAGCACGATCTAAATCAGCACAGGAAAGTAGGTATAAACTCAACAGGCCCCACCCCTGTACCTAGGCATCATTGGGAGAGAGTGTTTAACATGCCAGCCACACACCGGCCTCTGGATTTCTACGCTGAACTTCGAGTTACCCAGAAGTTCCCCAAGTGCATCTGACACACAGTCAAGGTCAGGAATCAATAGACTAGGTTACATAAGACAGAAGAGCAAAGAAACCAGACTTCCATTTTAAAAAGATGCAAGTCATTCTTCTTACTCACTCTATGAAAAAACAACATGGGAATATGCAATTATAAAGCTCAAAATAGCTTCTTCAGAAGGAAAAATATGATTCACACTTCTAAAGATGCTCAGGCCACAGCTGCAATCTGTTCTTGTGGCCCAAACCCTTGGAAATCCAAATTAAGGGAAGCCACAGTAGGCTCGAGCACTTGCTGCACTTTCTTCTGCACTGTTCAATTCCTCCACACAGGTCAGCTATCCTCTCTGGGAAGCGGGAGCAAGTCCACTCAGAGAGACAAACCTGTGGCTGTGCTGACCTACAAGTGACTAGATCAGATGACCCAGCTTGCAGCCACCCCTGCACAAAACTCTGCTTCTAGACTGCTGTTCAGACAGCTTGCTGGAGGTGAGGGCATCTGTGGAGAAATTTTGTTTTTCATTGGTCCCTCCAAAACTTTCCTGGAGCTCTGCCTGTCATCAGAGAGAAATAAAGAGAAATCTTGGTGCTAAAGTCTGAGATGTTTCCTCTAAAGGGGGAGAAGGGAGAGGGGAGAGGCAAGCTCAGGACTGACTAGAGAGAGTTGGGGACATAACAGATTGGGAAGTTACTGTAAGGATTCTGTCCTTAATTATGTCATCAGCCTGCGATGGCGTCCCAGCCTAAAAAGCAGGTGGTCCCTCTGTGCGCCCTCCCTCTCTTTCCTTTCTGCTCCTTCCTTCCGTCTGTCCTCTCTCCCTCACCTCTCTCTCTCTCTGTCCTCTCTCTCCCTCTCTCTCTCCCCCCCCTCCCAATAAAGCTCTAAAAAGGTAACCATGGCCTGTGATTCCTCTGATCAGCACTCTCCTTCACCGGCATGGCCACTGCGGGCGGCGGCCAGCCACGAGGAGCAGCACCACAGTGTAACCAACAGTTACACTGCTGTATATTCTGAAATACAGGATTAATAATAGACCATGTTTCCTCTTTGGGGACCACATTGATACTTTCTAATTCACATATGAACCAATGGCTGCTCACCAGATTACTCTGGGGAAGACAGGGATGAAGAGACGCTCTATGTACCTCCCTGCCAGATAGGCTGGAAGAAAAAAGTGTTTGAGAGAGTCTATGGTAAGATGCCAAGTTCAGGAAAAAAAAAATAGTGATGTGATTTTGTAATCGATCATAAAGCAAACAGCAACAACTGCTTACTGAGTGCAAACTGTGTGTATGAACCACCAGGGGTGAGAGTAGGAAATGGATTCACTGAGAGTCGAGTCCTCAAGGAGTTTACAGTCTATAAGGAGCACAGGACAATAAAGAATAGGAAATTGGCTGATGGCACTGCATACAGTTCACAGCAAGAGACACAAGAGCTGACTGCAATGAAGGTCTGTCTGTCCCCATGTACTTGACCTTGTCTGCCTCACCTTTCTGTGTCTCTGGTTTCTCATTTGTAAATGTAAACACAGATAACCTGTGCTTAGTGTTGACCTCAGGGAATTCTCTACTTTACAGAAAACATGGCATAGATAGATAGCAAGCTTTTAAAAAGTAACTTCTAACCTACCCCACCCAAGGCAGATTTCTACGCCCTGAGGCTACAGGCTAAGGGTGGAGAATAAAAGGCCTTCTAGATCTGTGGCTCCCCCATCCCTGGGGACTCCCTGTGGGGAAAGGACCTCAGGAGTGTCAGACTTTCACTGTGAGCATGCTTCTCTTCTGTTGTGGCCTGCTTAAAAAAAACAAACAAACAAAAAAAAAACAAAAAAAAAACCTTTACATATTAGCATTTGTCATCATTTCAGGCTATTTCTGTAGTTTTATTTTTTATTTTTTAAATCCGGCTTTATGCTTAAACGTTGCTCTATTTTTGTTTTTCTATATTCCCTTCAATGTTAATGTAACTTTACAACTCGGACTTTGGAGGTCATGGTCTGGTCTATATGATCCTACAATAAATGCTGGAATAGTGCCTGCTGCTCTGGAAGAAACAAGCAAGCCAAAGATCCTGAAGCTCCATGCTTGGGCATCTGAATCAGCTGGCATCTCTGAGACCAGGGGAAGGAGGATTTGACAACACCCCTTTTCGGAGTAACTATAATACTGATTAATTCTGTAGATGGAATGTGATGACGATATTCACGTAAACAACCTCTTGAGGACTGGGATCTATTAATTTTATGTCATTTATTTTATGGTTTCTCTTTCATAAGAAGCCACATGTCCTAGATCATAGCTGCTCATGTGGATAACCATGGACTTCAGGCAAGCCACACCCACAGACATAGGGCAGTCCAGATGTGAAGGTGGTGTACATTTGTCAAAAGAAGGACCCTGAGAAGCACCCCGATCCAGAGGAGGCAGAGAGCCTCTCTCCAACCTCTGCTGGTCAGGACACAGAGATGCCTCCTCAGTCATGGTGTTCACTGCCTCCCTTCCTCTCTTCCTCTGCAAGGCCTCTTGGACTTACTAGGCTGGTTCATCCCTCACAGAGAAGAGGCCAGAACCAAGTTCAATTTGAAGGTGTTTGTCAGTTTGTTACCTTTTGTGGAGGGTCTATGTACTGAATCCAGGGTTATGTGTCTGCATTCCCAGCCTTTGAGTGGTTTTTTTATTTATTTATTTTACTTTTTCTTCATGTATTTTGAAACGTTTCTTTTGTGTGTGTGCTGGCCATAAGAAACATATTTTTCATAATCTAATCACCAGGTATGTGTGGTGTGTGTGTGTGTGTGTGTGTGTGTGTGTGAGAGAGAGAGAGAGAGAGAGAGAGAGAGAGAGAGAGAGAGAGAGAAGGACAGAACACAAATGCTAATTGTGGCAAACAAACAACTAAAATCATATTTTGTGAGTCTGGGTGAAAGTCTGTTGTTTGGCTGTGTCTGCAAAGCTGACTTGTTGCAATACTTTCCAGGGGTGAGACTTTTTAGAGGCCATTTCTGACTCATACCATTATCAGGGAGTCAGTGGTTATCTTATTGGCTCCTGGGAAAGGCTGAGCTCCACCCCTTCACACATCCACTTGTCCCATACAGCTCTCCTGCCTCTTCCACTTTTTAGTCTAGGGAGTCTCTGGGAAGCCCGTGCAAGATGTGGTCCCTTGATTTTGAATTTCACAATTGCTAAAACTGAAAGAAGAAATGCATCTGTTCTTTGTAAATTACCTGGTCTCAGGTGTCCTGCTGTGAAAGTTTAGACTAGAGCTCCACGGGCTTGGGGGGAGGGTGCTTAATTCAGTATTTTTTTATTGATCTTTTTTATTGGTGTTCTTTATCAAGCTTTCATTACCGATTTGGCAATTTTCTTTCTAATGTACCGATTGGTCTTTTTCTTTCTAATGAACCCTTCAATCATTCTGTGACATTTGTACACTAATTCCCCTTGCTACTTACTGCAGGATCAGATAGGAGCCAGCACACTGATTTGAGACAACTTACACACCTTCCACATATTAATGTTTTCCTATGAGGAATAAAGTGTCTGCTTGTTTATTTTTTAGTACAGCCTTATCATTTCCTTTACCCTTCTAAGGTACTTTCCATTGGGATTATTGTCATTGCCGCCTCTACTAGAATCCTTCCTTCTACTGTATAATGACCGAAGTGCCAATGACATACAGAAAAGCTACTAAGTTAGTTTCTCCAGCCTCTACTCTTCAATGTAGGTCAGTCCTAACAGCTTTTCCTTGGGTTCTGCAGGGAATTCTAGACAGAAAGCCTTGTTATGCATAATTTAAAACACTGTTCCTATCGATGAACTCTACCTCTGTTGTGTTCTCCTGACCACGGTAAAATAATACGTGTGAATGTCAGCATCTTATTGCATCCTACTTTGGTTTACAGTTTTAAATATAATGCTAATTTCTTGGTGTATAGCAGCTTTTTTTATGATAAGAAGATGACCCTGAGCTACAGAGGTGGCTCAGTTGGTCAAGTGCCTGCCTTGCGAACAGGAACACCTGACTTGCATGCTCAGAACTCATATAACAAAAAAGCCAGGAGTGAAGGAGCAAGCCTGTAATCCCAGAGCTGCGGAGGCAGGGATGGGCAGAGGCCTGGGACTCACTGGTCAGCCAGCCTGGATTACTTGGTGCATGGCAGGCATGGTTTAAAAAAGCAAAACGGGGCTAGAGAGATGGCTCAGCATGTAAGAATACTTGTAGAGGACTCAGGTTAGGTCCCAGTACCCACATAGTAGGTCAAAACTGTCCATGACTCTAATTCCTGGGGACTTGACCCTCTTTTCTGGCCACCACAAGCACACACATGGTATGTATACATGTATGGAAGCAAATATGCATATACATAAAATAAAAATAAATAAACCTTAGAAAATAAAAAAGGAAGATGGTCCCCTGAAGAATAATACCTGGGGTTGTCCTTGGGCTTACACACACACACACACACACACACACACACACAGAGAGAGAGAGAGAGAGAGATAGAGAGAGAGAGACAGAGACAGAGACAGAGACAGAGACAGAGAGACAGAGATCCTATTCTAACATCCTTCATACCTGGTATTAAATGTCAAAAAGTACTGATTTAATGTTAAAATAAGTGTTTGGATTTCTATAGAGCTTATTCCTGTGAGATGATGCACTGTTCTGTTTTATACAACTAGATACACAAACATACACACAGTCTTACAAATGAAATTCAGAGTCAAACCCAGTGTCTACTAGAGGTAAATACAAAGGCTTCTATAACACGTACTTTGCAAAGACAAATCACCAGCATTTTCAGTTTATTTTTATTTATTGATGTATGTTAGTTTTAAAAAAAATCTTAAATTTTTGAAATTTCAACTTTCAAGGGAAATTGACCACAAAGAAACAAAGAAACAAACAAACAAACAGACAAACAAACAAAAAAGTGTTATCAGGAAGTCAGAGTGGAACAAAGGAGACAGACAAATGCTCCCAGTGTTCTGAGGCAGATAGAGGAGAGGACCAGGAGAGCCAAGCACACCTGAAGCTGGGGATGCATCTTGAGAAGGGTTTCTATGGCGCGGAAGGAGCAGACAGTGGGAGGGCAGGCTTCTTCAACAGGCCTGCATCTCTCTTCCCTATAAGCCTGAGCAAACCTGCAAGTTCACGTCACAATTTGAAACCCACTCAAATGTGAAACAGGAACAGACCCTGATGTTTCCAGTCCACATATCATTTCTCAATAGCACAAAATGTAAGTGCTAATAAAAACCCTAGAGTAAAATAAAAAGCCTAGTACAAATAACATACTTTCCTCTATTTATAATGGAGATGTGCTGGATGTAATGTCCTTTTAAAATGTCAAGTTTAATTTCTCTTCACAATCAAGTCTTTGGAGGATAAACATTTTATTGTAACTTCAGAAACCTCTATGATAATTGCTTCACAAACATGAACAAACCACAGAGGTGAAAGTTTATGAAACCTAGACTGTGCAGAAGAGCTAGCTCTGCCGTCCCATACATTTCGGCGTCTCCTAGTCTGTGTACAGCCAGATGCAGATCCCCTGCGCATGAGTACTTTACAATCAACAAAGATCTTCCTGTTACAGTCCCTTGCCCAGTTATCAAATGATTGTGTCTATAGGAGAAATGATGATGATCTCATGTCTCTCAGATGGGGCAGGGGTCGGGTAAAGAGTGAGACAAGGTAAACCGCCTTGACAGAAATATATACACATCATCCATGCCTACTCAGGGATTTGGACTCTGAATGCCAGATTCTAGAATCGAGTTCTTGTAATGATACCATTATAAATCCTGCCAGGACTTGTATAATTATTGTAAAAACCATCTCAATCACTTTGATATTTCTTCCCATGGACCAAACTACATGTAATTTTCTCTAACCAAATTTGAATTTAAATATTTATTTTGTATTTCCTTTTCACTTTGAATGTTGAAATTGCACCAGAAAGTCAAATACAATATAAAAAATCCAGGCAGAATCAAGATCTGAGAGTCTTCAGCTTTTTAAGGGTTAAGAGCACAAGCTAGTATTAGGAGGAGGGCAAAGTCCTTAATAGATTTAATTGCTAAAATCTAATTTTCTGGTCCTTTCTCCAACTAGAACATTGTGTCTAAGAACGAGAGTGATGGATTGTAGCTCTCATCATTTGCAAACACCAATGTCCCAGAGTTAAGTGTCTGCTCTAATTGCTGCTGCATGCCGAAGAGTCCTTCCACGTGCTCAGTGTGTTATTTTTACTTGCTAAAGCAGAAGTGTCTAGGTGATAAATGGAGCAAGGTGCGCCACTCAGCACCACTGGTGCATTATAATAAATACTGCCCCGAAAGACAAGGTCTGGAAGTGATCATTATTTTCATGGTGTGATCTAAGTTTCTTCCTTGCTAATTTTTCTAGACAGAAGTCATTATTTGATCTAACTGTAAGTGGTTGAAGAGGTAAAGATAGCAAAACTGAGGGACTAAGGGAGCCTTTCATCACAAATGTGTCCATTTGGTCCTTCAAAATACACCTTGGACTGACATACAGAAGCATTTTGAGGAGATAGGAATATTCATTTGCTAACATGAGCATAATGTAGTGAAGCCCCAGCCCTTGTATCTTGGTGATGAAAAAGAAATGCATTATAGTCAACTTCATTTTTCTGCAACCTTTAATATTGCCACACACATACACACACACACACACACACACACACACACACACACACAAATCCTTAGTGCATTTGCCCAATTCCCAGTAAAGACGAAACAGGGCAGTAATTTGACCATAATTTGTTGTAGTTTTCTGCATCAGTAAGAAAAATGCAGAAAAGCCTTTTCAAATATAAGGACAGAAAGGGTTCCAAGTCATTATATCTCCATCAGAACAGAACTCTGATGCTCTTAGCTATGGTGAGCATCTGGTAGTGACATGCAAAGGGGAGGCCTGATGTACTTCCAGTCTAATTAGCAGCAATGGCTGGGCTGACCTGGGCCAGCCCCATTCCCTGTTCCAACATCTAGGTTGGGCAGGCAGAGGCCAAGATGTGAGCCATTGATACATACAAAGTAGTTTGTAGCATGGCTTCTAGAAACATGTTCACACACAGAGACGTGACCCTCAGGAAAACAGCCAGCCACCATGTGACAGGAGCCACCATTCTGCTACCAGCAGAACACAAGTGGAAAGAAGTGGGATTCTTGAGGGTATGGCTGACGGGTTAACCAGCCCTGGGACCTAACTGACTCGGCCCTCATTCAATCGGCTGGAATTTCTATTGACTGTAGCTGAAATCATCCTCACTGCTGCATTATCAGGATGAGGCTTGTTGGATGTCAGCTTGGCACTGTTCCTGGATCTATATATTAGCATTCTTAAAAGTTCTTCTCACACTCAGTAAACAATCAAATCCTAGAAGGTAATGTCCATGACTACGACACCATTTTGTGAATCAAAGTCCTTCTATTGGTTCCCATGGCCTTTATGGTCAAATCCAAACCCCTCCGGATGACAAATACTTATGATTTCACATCCGCATCTGCAGCTGGCATCTCCTCCATTTGCTTGTTCCCCTAAACCTTCCTCTTAACTATACAGAACTATATAGATACATTTTCTGTACCCTCAAGATGCCCACAGGCTGACTGGAGTGTCCTTTACATGAATTAATGATAGCAAAATTTCTTTTCCCTCTGTAGCATTTTGTTGACATTAGACTAACATTTCTAAGAGGCAGTGTTTTCTCTGAACCCTCAGAATTTCAACCCATAGTTTTTCCTTGCTGGGATTTTCAACAGCCACATGGACCATCCCTCTAGCCAGACCTATTTATTCATATTCTTGGAGTTCTACTACACTTAGTTCTTATGATCCCTACCTTCGCAAGCTCGTATGCCTCTCTAGCACACCAGTGGACAAGGATCCAGGCCCTCCTGAGGCTATCATGTGTTTCTATCTGTGTCTCTCCCCCTCTATCCTTCTACCTCTAATCTCTTATCCCTCTCTCCTCAAGAGTTCCCTGCCATAAAAATGTGGGAGCTGGTCTCCCACACACTCCTTCCCCACCCCTGCCCATTCCGAAAAACAGAAAGGAGAAAATACTGCCTCCTAGAGATGTTAGTCTGATGTCAACAAAATACTACAGAGGGAAAAGAATTTTTACTATCATGAATTCATGTGAAGGACACTCCAGTTAGCCTGTGGGCATCTTGACGATACAGAAAATGTTTTAAATTCAAGCCACATTGCAGGGCAGTGGTGGGGCTTGCCCGGTGGTGGTGGTAGTGTACACCTTTAACCCCAGAAGCAAGACAGGTGGATCTCTTTGAGTTCAAGGCCAGCCTGAGCTACAGAGTGAGTTCCAGGAAAGGGCTCCCAAGCTACACAGAGAAACCCTGTTTCAAAAAACAAAACAAAACAAAATTCCTGCCACAGTGACTATTAAGATTCTTGCATGTAGAGAAGGTGTTTACAAGTTCAACAGGTAAGTGATTACTCTATTTGCAGCAGAAATTAAGTTTTCATTCATTCATTTATTTGGGGGGAAATGTTGTAACAACAAAAACAGCACAGCTATCTCTTTGTTTCTCTCTACTTGAGAGCTAACACCTTCCCAAGGACTCAGTT
Organism: Peromyscus attwateri; assembly: GCA_902168425.1. NCBI lineage: Eukaryota > Metazoa > Chordata > Mammalia > Rodentia > Cricetidae > Peromyscus > Peromyscus attwateri. The sequence continues at coordinate 23,463 of CABHPP010143877.1, forward strand.
CTGCAGCAATCATATGGATCGCCTATATTCTTCCTCCGATAAGAGGGGGGTATCACCCCCTTCCTGCCTCCTTCACAAACTCCAAGCAAATAAACACATATTTCCTATGTTGAAAGCTTACTCCTCCCTCCCCATCAGTTTTACTCTTTTCACTGGGATTGCCAATTATACATCCTGACTCCGGGTACATGTGATCATATCCAGCTTTGTAGGATTCTTTGTGATTTTTAAACCTGAAACTGAGGAAAACATGTTTTCCTCTCAAAAGAACCTCATGAAGAAGGCATGTTAAAAAGAACGTTCTTTGCTGTCCGTGGGGGGAGAGCATCCTCAACCCCTTAGAAACACAAATCCAAGGATGTTCAAGTACTTTACATAAAATGATGTAGTGTTTGGATACGACCTATGCATAGCTGCCCATATACCTGGAATGATTTCTAGATGGCTTACAATAATTAACACACTGTAAATGGTGCATAAATAGTCATTGTTGTACTAGACAACAATGAGAAGGTAAATGTTTGTGCATATTCAGTGTGGACGAAATTTACTTTCCAAATAGTTTAAATCCACAGTTGGATGGTTCTATGGAGCCATACTCTATGTACATGGAGGGCCGACTATAGTAAATTCAAGCCACATGTAGAGTGAAGAAACAAAGTCATTGTACCAGCTCCCACTAAAGTAGAAACAATGTCCCTCACTCCCATAACCTTCAGTTTCCTTATGGAAAGCAAGACTGGGACACTTGCACGGAAACAAAAAGAATCCTACTGGTGTTTCAACTAAAGCCATGTTCATTAGTTATTTAAGCTCCAAAAACTGCATAACAGGTATTATTTTATAGATGAGGGATCAGAAACTCAAAATAGTGGAGGAGCAGGCTGAGGCACCCAACAAGTGGCTGAGCTTTGCTTCAAGTAGGTTCCTCAGACCTCCAAATACCACCAATCTCTTTTCCTGCCTCATTCTGCACAGTTCCTTGGGCGTGCTGAGTGCCAGTTTAGTGAATGACTCCATACACGATGTCATCAGAGCAGGGCCTACTTCATTAATAAACATAGATATTATTGATCTTGAGTGTTACAGACTTCAGTTAAATAACCTTGATAAAGTGTTCTGAGAACAGAAATAGATGTTATTTTAAGCCATACTATTAGAGATAATATTTGCCTCTTGACATCCCAATAACTAGGAAGCAGAATAGTGTGTGTGTATACTTAAGCAACCTAAAAAGAAAATGTTCACATATATTTGGTATCTGTAATTTAGTATGTTTGCTTTAGATACAAAATTATAATTGGCACTTCGAAACTAGATTTCTTCAAGAGACCTAAAATTAAAAATAAGGATAAATAATTTCTAGAAAATTAAATTTGTCTGTCTGTAAACATCTTTTTGCCCTCACCCATTAGATTTTTAACTGGGAGCTTCTTTTGGTCTCAGAACTAGTTAACATAGTTAAACCGACCATGGTTTTCAAGGTCAATTATTCACATAAATCTGAGAAGGTCTCAGAACGGTGAACCTAGGATGAGAAGGGGGACAAAAAAAGCAAATAAACCAAAAGAAGATGAATTTGCATGGGAAACTAATTTACCTTAGAAGAAAAATAGGTATCTCCTTCAACATAAGGGTGCATTCAAATTTGTTTTTCATATTAGTAACTTATTTAATATGGCACTGGGCAAAAGGCAATCCATTTAAAAAAGCAATTTTCCTCTTACCATGGGGTGTTTTATCATTTGATGTCTAGCATTCAATCAGAGTGCAGCTGTCCTTTCATATTTTATGAGCAGAAAACAACTCAGTTGGGCATGTTTCCCTTCAGAGAAGTGAAAACACTATAAGCCTTGAAAGATGCCCAGAACAGCCTTGCAGATGATGGCTAGCAGGAGGTCAAATTGGAAAGTTAAACTTGAAACTATCAAAATATTGAAAAAAATGTTCTGTATCACAAATAGGAATTATTTTAAACACATAATAAATTTAAAATCACAGGACAGGTTATCAGCCCTAGCTCATTTTTTTACTTTCTGAAGTTTAAGAAAATTCTGGAAGTTCCTGGGAAGAGAGAACCTATCTGCTTCACCTATAATTTCAGTATGCAACACATTATAAATGTTGAGTAGAATTTTACTGAGCAAATGGGTACAAGTATCCTTATCTCAGGTGAAGGGATAGTACTGCCACTCTGCCACTCAACTCCCTCCTCCATGCAGAGGCAGCTGGAGCACCTGCAGAGTGATCTGTACAGAATGCCAAGGACTTTTCTTCATCAGAAGCTGGGAGATGGAAGAAGAGCAGTTGCACCACTGTGCCGGGGCCGTGGGCTATTTGCCTTTATCTTTACCCTGTTATCTCAGTCCACAGGAGTGGGGTTCCATCATTATCCTGAATGCAATGGCAAGATCAAATCTATACTGCCAGAGTCTAGAACTTGTGACATCTTCCAACTCAACCTCAGCCACAAACAGAGCATAAACTTGCTAGATGGCTGCGGCCTCAGACTCCTGCCACTTCAGTTCCTTTCCTTTACCAGGATGGCCACACTGACTGGAAGGCCAGCTCAGGTCAGGTCAGGTCCACATTTGCCCTATCCACAACCCACTCCAGAATATGATCATGCCTCCCAAGACAGTCCCTTCAGGTTGAAGC
>CABHPP010143878.1:0-39134 GCA_902168425.1 Peromyscus attwateri
ACACACACGGTGGCTTGAAACAACAGAAGTATGTTGTCTCGCCAGACTGATTGTTGGAAGCCTGAAACCAGGTGGTTCTTAGTCCCATGAGCCCTCTGCAACTGCAAAGGATGTCTCCCCGAATCTCTTCTAGCCTGTAGCGGGTTGCTGGCAAGCCTGGCCAACCCTGGGATTATAAGTTCATAACCCTAGTCTCTGCCCTTATCATCACCAGGCATTCTGCCTTCACACAGCCATCTTCCCATTAGGGAACTGCTCATATTGGATTAGAGGCCCAGTCCTTCCCAATGTGACCTCAAATTTCATCCTCACTGATCATGGTCACCTTTGCCCCACACAAGGACACATTCCAAAGTATTGGGGGTTAGGGTTTCAATCTTTGAAGTTTGGTGGGACACATTCAGCCTGGAACAGCATGGTAAGGACTCTAAACTTTGTTCTGTGTGAGGAAGAATGACAAGACATGCTTGAATAGCTGTCTATTCAGCAGATGAATGTGGGGTAAAGGAAAGGAAAGATTCCAGTCTACTGCTCAGGCTTTTTTCTCTAATCATGAAGGTGTAGTGGTGCATTTATCTTGTTTGGACAAATTTGGAGAGGAATTGTGCCTGAAATCGCTGCTCATGCTGCACACACTCAGTGTTTTTCCTGTGGCAGGATGTCTGAATACCTCAATTCTAGTCCCAGCATGGCCATAGATTCCCTGTGTGCTCGGCAAACAGGTCCCTTCCCCTGTTAAAGGAGTTAGCTCTTCTACAAATTTAAGGCACTAATACATTATGATTCTCAGTAATAAACACAAAAGCTGTATGTAGTACAAGAGAGTACCCCTCCCCAACATTCAGAGAGGATTACACTATTTCCCACTATGCTATGTTCTCTGGTGAATGATTTCCATTTCTTTCTTTTTATTTTTAAGATGTATTTATTCTTATTCTATGTGTATAAGTGCTTTGCCTGCATGTACGTATATGTACCATGTGCATGCCTACTGCCCAAAGAGGTCAGAAGAGAGCACCAAATCTCCTGGAACTGGAGTTATAGATGGTTATGAGCCACCATGTGGGTACTGGAAAGTGAACTCAAGTTCTCTGCAAGAGCACTGATGCTCTTAAGCACTGAGCTTTCCCACCAGCCCCAGGGTTTTCATTTCTTGGGTTTGGTTTCCTTGCTCCCACTTTAACTGAGCAAGAAGTGACCAACCAATGGAAACTCACCAAGACAATCTCTTCTGCCATAATCCATTTCATCCCAACAGACACCACAGGAAGAGCCAACGGGTCCAGGCCATGCTACTGTGGTCTTTGGAGCTTTCCTTTGTAGATGAGGGGCAACCTGGATATTCTCTAAGCAACACACACACACACACACACACACACACACACACACACACACACACGAAAATTTGCTTCTTCGGTAACTTTCTCATGGAGGTTAGTACCTGGAGAGCCTCTCCGGTTTAAGGACTCTATTCCACCTCCGCTCTCTTCTCTGTGACCTTGCCTTCTCTACCCTCTTGATCCTGTCTATTTACTCATTCATTATACTCGTTATTTCTGATTTATCCCTATGATCACTGAGGTTGCTCAGATGTTCGCAATTTTACACATGTTGTGCTTGGCTAAGCATTTGTAAACTCGGTCACATTTTATAACTACTAACACATTCCCCTTTCTCAAATGTAAAGCTCACTTAGGAAGCTGCTCAACATAAAAGAATGGAGATGATGGAGACCTAGTGTGGGGCAGTGATAGTTAAAAAGAAAAAGAGGTAGATTTTGGACATTTCTGAGAAAAGGCTGTTAGGCTGAAGGACATGAGGTTGGATTGGATATAAAGTGAAACACGGGATGAATTGACTAAATACCAGATTCTCAACTCTACCTCTGGTGTCTGTACAAGATTGGCAAACTGGTGTTGCTGCAAGGAAACTGCCACTGAATGAGGAAATGATGGTTCAATGGGAAAGACTTGCAGATCTTGAGATACCCATAATGTCCATGAAACATTCAAATAGAAATGCCCAGAAGGCAACTGGAAAAATGACTGAAGATTTGAGTCTACTCAATAGAGATACTGGATAAAACTTGAGTGGATGAAATGGACATGAAGACAACACCAAAAAGGTCTAAGGGTGGGCCCCTTAGGGTCTGTGGTATTAATAATGCGTGAGGCATCATGGACAGAGTTACCGATGAAAGAGGTGGATGCAGAATGAGAAAAATCCAGGAGATACTCTATTTTTTGGCACGGGAAACCTTTGATGACCTCAGAGTGGAGGTCAGACTGCAGAGGGATAAGGAGTAAAAGGAAGTAAGACATAGTAAGAGTGAGAGTTGAGTGGGAATTGGAGGTGGGAGAGCATAGAAGCTGAAACAGTGTAGGAGGTAGGAACAGCAGCGTGTTTCAGCTGCGTTTTGGAGTCAGATGGAGATTGTGTGGAATTTCAGTTTGCACACGACTGTCTATCTTGGGATAGATAATTCAACCTCAGAACCTGTTTCTTCAAAGGGATTAATATAACGAAAACTATATTTGGGGCTTCATAGTAGATGACCAATAAATGGAATAGAAGGGGACAGGTCATTGTAGTCAGAAGTTTTCCTGTGTCCCGCCCAGCTGGTGGTTGGAACAAATCTCTCTTGTGTCCCCCAAGTAAACACATAGAGGCTCATATTAATTATAACTGCTTGGTCATTAGCTCAGGCTTATTACTGACTAGCTTTTACACTTAAATTAACCCATAATTCTTATCTATGTTTAGCCATGTGGGTTGGTATCTTTTCTCAGTTCTGCCTTGACATCTTGCTTCCTCTGTGTCTGGCTGGTGACTCCTGACTCAGCCCTTCCTCTTCCCAGAATTCTCCTCGTCTGCTTACCCTGCCTATACTTCCTGCCTGGCTACTGGCCAATCAGTGTTTCATTTATCAACCAATCAGAGCAACACACATTCACAGTATACAGAACAACATCCCACAGTAGGCCATCCTTTCTGAAAGACAGATAGAACCAAAAAGATTGAGACAGAGAGGACAGGTTCAGACATGAGCTCTAATAACAACATGCCACCACAGTGAGCTTTGCTCTTGGAGGTCCTCAGTGACTCCAAATTATCAGCAGAACAGGATGCAACCTCCTGATCCTGGAGAACAATGTCTTCAAGCAGGACCATCCACCGAGCCAATCTCACAGCTCTTTACTCAGCCTCATGCTTTCTGCTTTAACAGCACATCACAACTTCTGTTTCTTGGGCCATAATCCTGCTGTACCTTGTCTCTCTATGTATTGTTCCTCTTTCTTAAGTGTCTTGAATATCCTCACCCTTTCCTTGCCCAGAAACTCCTACATACCCTACAAAACTCACTGGCAGGTCACTTTCTCTGGAAAGTACACACACACACACACACACACACACATACACACACACACCCATGCTATGAGTATTGTATTTTGATCTCCCCTAATATTTTACTCTACTGTTGTCTCTCGAACATTATTTCACAATGCTCTGTTTTTGTGTCTGTTATCCTTATCAGCATGGGATGGCAGTGACTCCCATTCAACCTCCATGCTTGATCCAATGCCTGGAACACAGAAGTCACTAAATGAATGTTCAGAGGAAAGATGAGTAGTTGCACCAGCTGAAAAGTATGTGTCTATAGGTAGCTTCCTTTTCCTCTCTCCTCTCCTAGCCCTTATTTCCCCTTTAAAATCAACCAAAAACACTTGAGAAAATGTGACTACACAGGCCCTGAGAGCCAGCTTAGAGAAGAAGAAGACTGGAGAGCACCTCTAAGCATAGGATCGTATTCTACCTGCTCTTCCGTCTGTGTGAGTAACATGTCTGAATCGTAGGGTCTCTCAAGTTCTTATCAACAGCATCAGCAAATGAGATGCTCTCAGTAGACAACCTTTCCAAGGCGAGATTAGACAAGGGCAGGGACCAATAATAATACTAGAAGAGAACCTTCACATATGGTGGTTACTGTGTGCCCAGCGACTGTTCAAACTTCAGAATAATCAACAACTGAGGCTTCTTTCCTCCATTCTGAGGGTGAGAAAAGTGGGGTATAGATGTTGTGTCATTTGCCTGAGAAATATGACTGACAAGTGTCGCATAATATTTAAATGTTTAGATAACACAGATTGCTGAGAAGACCTATTCTCAGGCTGGGTTTTCATGGCCAGTTAGCCTTCCTTCACATAGGACCATGTCACAACTTGAGAAGGATGACAGGAATGAGAAGGAAAGAATTGACTGTTCTGAGCACGTGCTGTGTGTTGAGGACTGCCTTAAGGCTTTTACAAATATTGCCTAATTTGTCATACTACCATGGCAAGATAGATCCTCTTGTTTGACATATGAAGAGACCGAGGCTCAGCGAGGCTAGATGAACTCTCTGAGATTGCCTAGGAAGTGACAGAGCCAGTACCAGGGTGCAAGTCTGGCTGAATGCATTGACACCGCTCCACACTCAGGCCTGCTGGCAACCAGGGCTGATGCATAGGAGCAAGTCAGGGAACATGCTACCCAGCTCCAGGAAATACCATTCCAAATATAAGCCCCGTAGATGATGGTTATATTGGTCCAAGGAGGCTCATGTGTTCTGTAACTAACAAACCAAAAAAAAAAAAAACAAAAACAAAAACAAAAACAAAAACAACTCACCAGCTTAATATAATGGTTTGGTTTATTATTTACACAAGGCACAGTCTAGGACATGTTGCCTGCCTTGGTCTCATGACTACTCCATCTATACCATTCTTAACTGCATCAACCTTGAAATGACACATTGTACTTTCATTGATGGTCTGTTAACCAGTGCTGGTTACATGGCCTGACCAATTGCAAGCAGCCTCAGAATGAGATGGAGAGCATGGATGCTGAGGGGGGCACAGTCTCTGTTGTCATGGTACCTGCCTCCTAGCCTCAATAACCATCCATATGCGCGCACTGCCACTGCCTTTTCAAAAGGATGTTGACAGTCTGACTCTTCAGGTCTCCTGGTATGCTTCTAGACCTTCCCCAGGCTTCTCAGAGCTCCCTTCTTCTTTATAAAAGTGAACCAATGTGGAGAAAAGACTCAGGGAGTTCTCAAAGGGACAAACAGACAGATGCCTGTTGAGCCCTGTGCCCTCCGGCTCAGAGCACTGTGAAGCTCAACAGTGTCTCTTTGCCTTCCCATGAGTGAAAAGACACTGCAATAAAAATCCAGCTAGCCATGCCCTCATTTCCCAGATGTGGGGAAGGGAGCACTGGATGGGGGTAGGGGACTTGGGAGATGGCGCTCATTCCACACCTAGCCCTGGTTGCAGCAGAAAGCAATCCCCTTTTTATTAAGGTATAGTGCCTCTTTCCAAATAATTTACAGCACACAACCCAGCCTGCTGTGCAGCATTACAATTTGTCATTAAAACTCCATTCCTCTTGCCAGAGTAAATGAGCCATTTACAGCCAGGGTGCCAAGATGGACTGTTGTTATTTTTTCTGCCCTGGTATTATGAGTGTTCATGGCTCTACTCAGACAAGCCCCTGGGGATTCCTAGAGGACTTCTCCTGTCATTCAGGTCAATTATCCGGGCTTGAGGGTTGTTTCCTGGATACAGGTATTCTTCCTAGGAGAGGCCTGCAGAAAAGCTAAGCAGGGTTTCCCCAATGTGAAAGGTACTCCTGAGAATCATTGCTTGTACTTGAAACCCACACTCCCTCTTTCTCTCTCTTTCTCTCTCAGCATGAGCTCATGCATGCACATACCTGTGTATGAACAGGACAAAAGCAAATATGCATCTCCACCTTCCCAGCCAGAAGCATCATTGCACCTCTGACAGGTGTGGCAGCATGTGACTGAGCAGGTGAATTTCAGATATGTTCAGTATCGTTAAAGGCAGTATTAAATGGCCTCTAGAACATGGTCTCAATAAGAACCAAGAAAATACTTTAGAGTTTGAAGCTCTTTCCACAGACTTTCAGATCTCAGAGTTTGAGGCCACGATGTTGGTCTGGGGTGTTTGGCCCAAAGGGGAAGCAGAGAGTAAATAGAGTAAAATGAACAAGCCACCAAGTGTTCAGGAGGGAGAGAGCGAAGTGATTCCTTGGACAACAGACAGGATGTTGGTGACGGGAGGTATGGCCTGAGGTCTGAGGGTGAGAACTCATATTTATCTCTATATCCCAACTTCCTCTATCATAGCACCCTGGCAGGTACATGAAATCTCTTGTTTACCTCTGCATCCCATCCTTTCCTCTATGCACAGCACCCTGGAAGGAAGATGTTTGGTCTCTTGAATTGATATTTGTGCTAAAGATTGGATTTCACCAATGAAGAGTTGAGTTTCACCAAAACTGTGTGCCATTAGATCTCTTCCTTTTCAAGACTGACTTATACTTAAGGACGCTGGCCCAAATTCTCTTTTCTAAGTAAGACCTCTGAATCTGTTGCAACCTCTGGTCATCTAACAATATTCAGTTTCCTTGATTATATAACCATCTCCCCCACTGCCCTATAAACATATCAGCAGCATATCTGACTTACCTTCATCTCTTCTATAGTGTCTGGCATGAAATGATCAATAAATGCATCAGAGCAACAAATGCTCTATTTAGTGAGTCACAAAATATGAAGGTTTTTTAGACTGTACGATAAAGGTAATCACATGATACCCGCCGCATAGGATTGCTGAGACGATTAATTGAGAAAATAGATACACAACTCTTAGCACAGTCACCTGGATTTTAGGAACGGTAGTCCTTCCTACCATCTAGGGCAGGTTGCCATGGCCTTGTTTGTCTGTGCTTTGTGTCCAGGAGTCCAGACTGGAATGGTCAGGCTCCAGGCTACCATGCTTTTTGTGAGAGCTTCCTGAGGAGGGTACATTCAAGGTTATCTTGGTTCACCCCATATTCTGTTGTACTCTTCCTCCACTTAGGAACTGAGTGAGGCTTAAGAGGGGTGTGATCTGAGATGGACTGGGTATGTAGAAAAATATGCCTCCCCAAGATCTGGCTTAGGGTACAAGAATTATGCATTGATATTTAGGCCCAGAGCCCCAGCCAATGATGAGACTGACTTCATGCATATAGCAATGCCATGTTTTCACCCACCACTAGTATAACATAGACTAATTAACTTAGTGATGACCTTGACAAATGTCAAGGCAACCTAGCTTCAGATATCCTTTGTATCCTTTGGTACTTTTGAAGTGGTAGGGAAGGGAAACTTTTATAAATCATGAACACCCAATGGTAAGACTTCAAAGCACAAGGCACGAAGGTTGAGAGAGAAACATCTTAACTGTCTGAAGATGATTAGCTGAGAGAAAATGTTTTAGATCCTCTATGCCGTCTTCTCCAGGTTGTTTTTTTTAAAATGGTTTTGTTGCTTCTAGCAAACATCTTTTGAGTCTTAAATCATTAACACGCCATCAAATTAACATTAAAATATTTGAAACGTGACTACCCTGGGAGAATGTACGGGATGGAAGTTGCCTTTGTTAAAGGAGCGGGGCTCTGAAAAGACAGTATGAGAGGGGGGATACTTCTAGACATGAGAGGGAAGTATGTGGACTTTGAAAAAGACCTGAATAATAAAAGCGTGGCAGGAATAGGGTATAGAGGGAGAGAATTTCCAAGACTGAGCAAACAGTAGAGAGCCTGCATTGACAGGCTCAAAGTACATTATTTTGCAGGCAGTAAAACAAACACAGAAGTGTTTGAGCAAGAGAATAGCATGACAGATCTGTGTTTTGGAAAAGTCAGTCTAGCAGCAATGTGGAGGATGGAGAAACAGCAGATGGGGAGACTCCTAGAAGAAAGCCACTGATTAAGGAGCTGTCACAGCAACGTATGTGACGGGTGGTGGGGGCCTGGATTGTGTCCACTGAAAGGAAGGGGAAGTGGGTAGGAAGACTTCTTTGGTAAGAAGTAGATCTGGAGACTGAGTGGCACTCTAGAGGGAAAATGGGAAGGAAAGGTTAAATATGGCTGTCTGATTTTCATGCAGCTCTACGGGATAGGAACATGGAAATAAAAGGGAGACTCCAAAAGTGTTAAACTAATGAGTGAGGTATTTGGGGGATGAGTGGTGAGTTCCATTTTGGGTATTTTGCATTTGAGATAATAATGACAACTGAAATCATAAACCTGGAGTAAACATGAGATCAGAGCAAGGGACACGGATTAAATGGTCACTAGCATAGAGGTGATAAAGAAGACAGGAGAGTAGATGAGACTGTCAAAGGGATGAGATCAGAATGAAAAGGGAGGACTAAAGGCCAAGTCTGTGCTCTTCTCTCTCCACGTAGTACCCATCAGACCTGAGCAGAAGCCCTTGGAATATCAGAACAGCAACACCACCAAGTGTGTAACTGTGGGCCAGCCCCTCCTCTGCAAGGGACCACTTTCCTCATCTGACCACAATTAGGACAGAATGGTCCACATTTATGAACCTATATTTTGGATAGCACGTAACAAGCTGGCGGGTGTCAGATGGAAGAGGCATTCTGATATGAACTAAGGAAAGAAAACCAGCGCAGGGAAGACACTTCTGATATTGGTCTCAAACAGGCAGGATTTGGCTACCTGAATAGCCAGCCCATCACCATCACACTAGTAGCCCCCTGCCGCTGCTCACCTTGAACAGGAAGAAAACTAACTAGCATTGAGAGCCAAAGACACTGGTACTGTAGTCTAGAATATAAGGGTTCCCACAAAGGACCATGTGTCAGTCATGTTGCCCACTTGACACTATTTAGAGTTGATGGAAATTTGAAGAGGTGGAACCCAGTGAGGGTGTATCTTCAAAGGGACTAGTGGGGTACCATTCTTCATTTTCCTTTCCCCCACCCACACACTTTCTGGCCATAAGGTGAATGTTTTGCTCTACAGTATGTTCCTGCCATAACTTGCTACCACGGACCCAAAGGAATGACACCTCTAGAACTATGAGCTCAGATAACCCTTTTCTTCTGATAAGTTGCTTGCCTCGGCTATTGGATATGGTAATGGAAAGATCACTAACACCGTTAGTCTATAGACTGTCGATCAGCTACTAAGAAGACATTGGGTAGGCTAAAAATGTCTTTGTGTTCAGCCTGGATGTTTGGCCTTTACCAAGTCCACACTCACTCCAACCTGTGTAGATCTTGTCTTAGAATCACTGCCCTCTGTTTTTGGCTAAGTGTCTACCATACTGCTAACTTTCCGAGCCCCTGCCTCCTGAATTCTGCCTCCTTCTCATCTAACTTTATGCAACTTTCAGGGATGAATTTGAGAACCATTACTAGCAGAATGGAAGGCTGTCATGATAGAAAGGGTGGAGATATTTGTTCTCACTTTCCACTGTGTATTAGAACTTCTGGGAGCCCCTCCTACTAGCCAAGAATTGGCTATAGAAGGAATAAACTGGATATAGGATGACATGAATATTACAAATGCAGAGATGCAGTTGGTGGTAGTGGGAAGAATATACATCTTTTCCTTCTCTGGGTTGTACCACCCAGACACTGTTGTAGCCTTTGTCTCTAGGTCTAAAGTGTGTGTGTGTGTGTGTGTGTGTGTGTGTGTGTGTGTGTGTGTGTGTACATCCAGATGAAGGCATTCATTTTTCTTCAGCTAAGCCCCCAGGACAAAATTTGAGCTTTCTCCCCCACAGCCACTTGTATGTTCTAAAACAGTATAAGGTATTCAGTAAGTTTCTGATTTGACACAGTTTCTGATTTTCAAGGTAGGAGGAACTTTAAAGGAAAGAATTTGGTTGCAAGGCTTAATGACTTTTCTTAAAACACATTCCATAAGTACAAGGAAATGTCACTTGCATAGCTAAGACTGAGATGAAGCCCCAGTACCAATGTTATCCCTTATTATCACCAGTTGATTGATTGGCTGGCTGGCTGACCGAAGTAGCAGTATTTCTTTCCAGTGACTAGAGCAGCCTGGGATAAAGGACAAAAATGAAAGAGCACACATTAGATTTTTTTTATTTCCTCTAGTTCTTGGAACATCAAGTAAAGGTCTTTAGATCCTCCAAGGTAAGTGGTGGACTCTGCTGGTGTGAGCTCTTTAGGAAAAGGAAGAGAACACTGTCAGAACTTAAATGCACCAGAGAAACAATGCAGTGGAACCACTCTAGTCTCTATGAGGAAAAATGGAGACACAGTGAAGTTGAGTGATTTTTTTCATAATCACACAGCTATTCAGTCAAATCAGGGCATCTGGCATTCACTTTCCTTTCCTTAAACCAGCAGTTCTCAGCCTTGGAGGCTGTATTGAAAAAGGACCAGAACCAGATCTATACAGGATGAGTTAAATCAGGACCAATTAGGATAAGGCTCGGACAGCAGGGTTAATTTTTCAAAACTCTCTAGGGTTGAGAACCACCACTCTGTCTTATAAGGTCTGTAATTTATTGTAGCTCAAAATAAGCTTTTAAAAAAATGGATCGATTTAAAAATTATTTATTGGGTATCTACTGTGTGCACAACTCAGGTGTAGGAGGCTTGGGGAGGAGAGGAAAGTTAGGTTTCAAACTAATATAAACACAAGGCAAAAGGAGAGAAGGCTACCTCTTCTCATTGCCAGCCCGTCCTTTTGATAATGGAAAACAATGCCAGCTAATCTTCTTGCTCATTTTCTTTGATCCCAATGGTCTTATGAACATTTTAATCCTGGGCTCCAGGGAGATGTTACCTTTTGATTTCTTGGCTCCCCCAAAGAAACTTGTTTCTATTCCTCTAGTTAGTGAGACTAGTTGCATAGCTGAGCCATCGGGAAATGAGGCCGCAAGGATGTGATGGCAAGGTTTACAGTGGAGGAAAAAGGACATTCTGAGAGACAGAGAGGTGACAGGACTTCCAGATGGATTGGATGAAGTCGCTGGGCAGAAAGAGGAAGGAGGGAAAGAAAGAAGGGAAGGAAGGAGGAGAGAAGACAGGCGGCCAGATGAGCGCTGAGTGTGTGTGTGTGTGTGTGTGTGTGTGTGTGTGTGTGTGTGCCATTGCTGAAAAGAGAAAAGCAAGTGGAATTACTACCTTGAATAAATTTGGTGTCCAAACATTCTACCACCAGGGAAGCCTGAAGTGGCATCGGTGTGCTTGGGAAGTCAGAGTCTTTGTTCCGCCAATTATCTACTGACAAAAAAAAAAAAAAAAAAAAAAAAAAAAAAAACAAAACGGAAAGAGAGTCAGCAAGCCTTTGAACTTGTGTCTACCCTAGTGCATTGCTGGTCCTGTGTGAGTGATTAAGTTGCACAAGATGGCAGGGCTGTGTGAGCAGCAGCCTCCCGTGTACAGCTGGTTGATCATGGATTTTCCTGGCTCGTCCTCAGAGACAAATGCTGGCTCTGGGGGACCAGAGCCTGGGAAGGAAGCCAGGCCTGGAGAGGACAACTTGGAAATATTTTCTGTGGAAAAGATAATTAAAGTTTGGGAATTGTTAAGCCCTCTTAAACAGATGTCAAAAGAGAAGGAGATCACAGACAAAATGTTGGATAACACCACTTTTCAAAGATTATATTTCTATAGTAAAAGAAAACAAATTCCACATACTCTCCTGGCTTTCGAGCACATTGTTAGCGTTTCCTTGTATTTCTCTCTTTCCTGCTATTTGTTTTTAGGACAAACAATTATTTTTAAGGAAGAATGAATGAAGCAGAAGATAAATGAAAGTTTTGGTTTTTTTGTTTGTTTTAATTAGGAAATTGTGAATCATGGAGGGCGAACATGATACATTTTTAGAAAGTAGGAATAAAATCAAGTCTCCTACTAGTAGGAAAACTCTGAGGGTCACCAAGCCCAAACTTTGTAAACATTCTTTGCTAAGTCTGCATTTATTAAAGAATCATCATATCCCAGGCCCTTGGCTACCTGTTTTCCATGATGTTCTAAAATATGCCTAGCAATCCTGTGAAGTCGATATTATTACTACCCATTTTACAGATAGAGAAACTGGGACCCAGGGGTTTATGATCTGGTCACAGAGCTAAGAACTGACAAAGTCAGGAAAGGTCAACTCTATTGATTTCAGAGCACACGCTTTTAATGCTGGTGCTATCCAATCCCTCCCGAGTGCCTTTGACCTGGAGCTCTTCAAATAGGATTGGTAAGGACACAGTCCCCAGGGGAGTGTATGAGTCAGAGACAGCTGAGAATGGGCTGAGAAATGAGCTACCTATGAAAGAGTAGAAGATAAACACGGACCAGAAGGCAATAATCATTTCTAATCTTTATCTGAACGCATGGTGTGAGACTGGCGGGCAGTGAAGAATCCAAGCCACATACAAGAGACTCGTGGCTGTCTCTCCAGTCACTAACCTCCAAAACTCCAATATAAGAAATCCCTTTCTGCTTACATCACTGACTTCTTCAGGAAAGGGGTACCATGAGCTCTTCCTGGTAGAGCAGGGGCAGAACTGCAGGTGTGAGGATAAGGAAGCCCTCCTCTTCTGTGAGTGAATCCTAAACAGAGAGCCCTACCTCACAGTCACGTGCAGTAAACCTTAGGCCACAGCTCCTTTTCTTGCTCCCAGGGGAAGCTGTTCCATGACCAGAGTATGGGGGACTTCTCTCAGCAGCTACAGGAATCAGAATTGCTGGCAAGATTGCTTTTTCACAGCCCCCTGCCTCACTGGAAAGAAAGCCTTCTCCCCAGCTCCATTCCCAAGCAGCCTCCTGCAGAGCATCTTCAGTACGGCTCAGGCTGTTCCCATGGCAACAGAGTGAGGGGCTTTCCGTTTTTTTTTTTCCCTAGAAGGTTGAATCCATGCAACCAGAAGGTAGCGACTGGCTCTTCCCCACAATCAACACTCCGCCCTTACCCTTGTTTGCCTGCAGAGCTAATTTTACTGCGACATATTTCTAAACAAAACTGGGAATGGATGGCGCAATAAATACAAACTGAGGCTGAAAAGCTTACAAAGAAAACTACTCCAGAGGTTCCTTGGCAATCACAGGTCAGATCTGGGGATTTTAGACTTGATTAGAGCAAACTTATCAAAGTCTGTAGGGGGAGCGTTGAGAATCTTCTCCACTTCAGTTACATCTGCTGTAAAGAAAAGTGCTTTCCAAAGCAAGGGATCTAGATGGCCCTGCTGCCCCAAATGCCCATCAGGCCCTTCAACGGGGCGAGTGTGACACGGGTAAAGGGCTTTAGAGGAGCCGTTTCATCTCCCTGAGCCTTGGATTCACTTAGAAAATGAGGGAGCAGGAGATAATAGGTCAAAACTTTCAGGGTCAAAAGTGCAGCATTTTTAAGTTGCAAAGAGAAAAAAGGAGACACTTCTGAATTGTTCTCAAATGGCAGATTCCAGGCTCTTCCAAAATGAACACCTTTCTTAGAATACTCGGCCTTGTGAAGTGGTCCTTAGCCACGACCCCCTTACTTTATGTCAAGGAAAGTGAAGGCTTCAAGGCCAGGGAGACTACCCCTGTGCCTGACTTTAGGCCTCTGAGCACCTTGATTTGAGAGAGTATCTCTGAAAGACCGTCATCCACACTGGCCCCCTGCACAGTGATCACCACATGTTTGCAGAGTGGATGAACTTGCAAAACTCCCAGGTCATTACTGCTGAGGACCCTCTAAGATTCTCCAGGCCCCTCATTTTACGAGGAAGCTAGAGCTGGAGCATATTGTATGGTTTGGTCAAAGGTACACAGCTCCAGGGAGAGGAAAGACTGGGACCTGACTGTCACCCTTTCTGCACTACTTCTAATTTTTGTACTGTTCTTGAAAGAGATATTGCAGAACATCCTGCAAGGGCTGAAATAATTGACCACTGTCTTGCCACTCATCATGACAGCCCTGAAGACCACAGAACGAGCCTGTATTTTGCCTTCTTGTCCACTGCTGTAGCACAGCATAGGAATATGAGTACCCTTCCCAAGGTCTCATGCATGTCAGGCAAGCACTCTACCAAACTGAGTTCTAACCCTAGCGTCCCCATTTTAAGAATAACCACAACGGTACAAGAGTCAGGGTCTTTCTTCCAGCTGCCCTCCACTCTCGTGGCATTCACAGTGAAAGTTCATTTCTTGCTCATACATTGTGTGCCCTGATTAGTCAGCTCTCTGGGCTGTAAGTCAGGGAGACAGGCTGTTTTCCTCAGTGGCTCCATTTAGGAGTGCTGAGTTGCTCTGGCATCATCCAATCAATAGAGTAAGGAGGTCTTTGTGCCTGTGATCAGCCACATGACCTTCCAGTATCACTTATACATGCACCTTATACATGCATCTTATACATGCACCTTACACATGCACCTTATACTTGCACCTTATACATGCACCTTATACTTGCACCTAATACATGCACCTTATAAATACACCTTATACATGCACCTAATACATGCACCTTATACATGCACCTTATACTTACATCTCTTTGGTCATCATTCATTTATAGTCCTAGCTAGAGGCAAAGAGTTCTGGGAAATGCGGTTGTTCATTGGTCAGCAAGTTCCAACAAGTTCTTTGCAATGGAAGAGAAGCCTGCATTTTTACTGGTTTGTAACACATGTGGCTGGCATTTATACAATGCAATATTTGCTAGGCATTGTCCTAAGTATTATTTTATTTCATTTTCATAATTACCCTATGAGGTTATTCTCCTTCCTAAAGTACAGATGGCATGATTGACTACAGAGATATAATTGAACAAATGCAAGGTTATAAAAGTAGTTGGTAACAAATCCAAAATCGAGGCTAAAACTCCAGAGCCCCATAACTTCTACATTCTGCTCTAAAACCTGCACTGGCCAATAAGCACTTTGTGCAGCCTTCAGTTTCCCATCTGGACCTCACTTTGATCCTCTGCCAAATGAGGATGTTAAACTGGATGATTCCTAACGTAGCCTGCCAGCTGGGACATCATATGATCCATAAGGGGGATGGGTGAAGCAGGGAGGATTCCCAGTGATGTGTGGGTATAAAAAGGTCTTTCAAAGGTTTTCCAGTGCACCCTAGAAATGTAGACCCTTACCATGCTCATGTAGGGAAAACAGGTCCAATCATTCCCCATTTATCCAATAAATTAATATGTAATGGAAAGAAAAAAAAAAGAGTGCCCCCTCAAGCAATCAGAGTTACTTAGAATAGCTTTGAGAAAGAATATTTTCTCTAGACTGGCTTTGTACTCACCATGCAGTCAAGGGTGACCTGCCTATGCCTCCTGAGTTCTCAGATTATAGGAGTGTGCCACTCTCAGTTTTTATGGTCCTGGGGATCGAACCTAGGACTCCATGCACGCTAGACAGGCACTCAACCAACTGAGCTGCATCTCACCCATTTGTCTAGCACTCTTGATGGTATAACATAACCTACGTCCTCAAGCCCTGGGTTCTGGAAGCCAAGAACCATCACCAGGAAACAACCATTCCAAACAGAACCACTTGCATGCATACGGGAGAGCACAGCTGTGAGGGTGTAATAAGCAGGATCTCAGAGGACCCTTTGGCATTGACATGTTCTTGAAGAGCTTCAGACACATGAATTGCCCCATGTCATGCTCCCCAGAGGCTTCATTCAGATGCTAGCAGAATAGATTGCTCCTAACTCACGCTAATCCAAAATGTTGAATGGAAGGACAGTCCTTGAATGGTCTTATAGGCCAAAGCTTTATTCCACAGTGAACAGTCTCTCTGTGTGTCTCTCTCTGTCTATCTGTCTCTCTGTCTCTGTCTCTCTGTCTCTCTGTGTCTCTGTCTCTCTCTCTTTCTCTCTCTCTCTCTCTAAAACTTGCTCCCTGTCTAATATAACCTGGTCTAGTGAGAGCATTTAGGTAGGAAAGTCTTTGCTCTTACTTGCTCCTGTTCCAAAACAAAGAGTCAGAGGGTGGATGGAAACAGGGTAGAGATAATGGAAAATTTGGATCCTGCCTAATATAACCTGGTCTAGTGAGAGCCAGGCAGCCTACTGGGAAGTGACTAACAGGGACACCTTCCCTGTGGCTCCTCTGACTTAAAGGGCAGGAAGGATCCTTGCAAGGACTCAGATGTTCTGGGGACTTGAAGAAAGCTGTTTTTGACTATTACATTTGAAAACGTACCTGGAATGTAGTTTCATCAGATGTGGTAAGACATACAGATGCAGAAGTGACCATCAGGAAGTGAAGATACTTGCACTCACAGCGGCCTGGAAAGAGGAGCTATAGCATGCTGCAGGGCTGTGTGGGGAAGCTCTGGGGTGGGCCGGAAGGTGGGAAGTAGGGAGGAAGTGTGGACAGAGCCTCTGCTGTGGTTTCTCTGGGGAAGAGATGTGACAGGCAGCATGAAAAGGTTTAGGATTGTCTAGCTTGACTAACTGCATGGGACTGTGGGGCTTAGGGACCCTAGGGTATCGGCACAAGTGAAGGGTGGCTTGAATGTAAAAGATCTTCAGAAGAGGTAACGGAGGTATGGGCAATGGATTGTATACAAAAGGTGTCCTGTCAGGTGAGTCCTTCATTACCTTCAGAATTTAGCTAAGCCTGGGAGGGAAGTCTCTTCAGGAGCAGCAAGGGCCAAGATGTGATGTCAGAATGTTAGAAAATACAGAAAGTACATTTTATTAAAAAAGAGTAAGTCATACCTATGGGAGGTCTAGTTTATGGTTAGTTAATTGTGGTGCTCAGCTTCTCTAGAAATCAAATTCTAAATAGGATATTTGCACAAAGGAAGGTGAATACACTAACAGAGCCCCGAGGCTGAGTACCTGGAGAGGAAGCACAACCCAGTGCAGGCAAAGATGGAGTGTGGTATCAGCCACACAAAGGTCACAGCACACGTCCTCAGCACCACAGTCCAGAGAGCTCTTCAGACATGTCCTAGATAGGAGCAAGGAGTCAGGCTGCTGCTGAGATGTGGGCTCTCCACCTCACACCAAGGCGGGGAGGCTTCATCTTCAGCGAGCTGTCTGAATACAGTACCCTCAAAAGACAGGGTCTCAGACAGCCATCAGCACACTCAGTAGCTACAGAAAGGATCGCTTCAGTCCTGGAGAGTGTCAGGAAGGCTCTCTTCAGCATTCACTGGAGTTGGGACAGAGAAGTGATCTCAGAAGTAGGCATGGACTCTTTGGAAGACAAAGACTTTTTTTTTAAGCAAATCAATTACGTATATAAAGCTATGTGATAAGATAATTTGCTACTAAAAAGTTACCAAGTGTCTTAGTCAGGGTTACTATTGCTATGAAGAAACACCATGACCAAAGCAACTTGGGGAGGAAAGTGTTTTTTTGGTTTACACTCCCACATCACTGTTCATCTTGAAGGCAGTCAGGACAGGAATTCAAACAGGGGGGGAACCTGGAGACAGAAGCTGATGCAGAGGCCATGGAGGAGTACTGCTTATTGGCTTGCTCCCCGTGGCTTGCTCAGCCTACTTTCTTATGGGACTCAGGACTACCAACCCAGGGATGGCCCCACCCTACAATGAGCTGGGCCTTCCACCATAAATACTAATTAAGAAAATGCAATTCAGGCTTGTCTACAGCCTAGACTATATAGGCATTTTCTCTACTGAGGATTCCTCCTCTCCTCTGACTCTAGACTGTGTCGAGCTGGCATAAAACTAGTCAGGCACACCAAGCCTTCAGGAAAGCGATCTAAGAATAATACAAATATAAAATCCTCAAAAAATAAACAAATGCTTTAAAATCCCCCAAATTAAAAAATTATAACAGTACTTCGGGGGGGGGTGCATCAAGACAGATTGGCTTAAATATTACATTGAAATGTCTGATGATTCTGTTTGAATAAAATGAATTACACTGGTATGCTTGTGGGACAGTGGTGCCATTGCTAAGAATTCTGCGAAGACAATTTAGCCCGGGGTGTTTTCTTTGTTCTGAATTTGTTCCTAAGGGTAGATGCTCATGTGCCCCCTCCCCTGGCTCTCTGGTGCCAGAGCCAGCTTCCTTCCTGAAGTGTGGAGAGCAGCCCTGCCAGGAAGAGTGCCTTCAGTCTCGCTTTGCCAGAGGGGGAAGAGTTGGTGAAAATTATTTATTTGGGAGCCATTATTTGAAACAATGGCATACCACTGCTCTTTTACCTTCCAGTCCCTGCAACTCACACATTTACAGGTGTACCCGAGGAGCTGTGAGGAGTGGGAGACCTGTCTGTCCACCTGAAAAAGCCCGAGTGGCTGATCATCGCAGCAAGATAGTCCGCTGCATGACCCTAAACACTTGCCGTGGTGTCTGCAAAGCACCACTGATCTTAAAGTCAAATTCTCAACATGTTCTTCCTGCTGGTCTCCACAGGTCCTTTCCATGACTCTCTGCACACACACACACACACACACACACACACACACACACACCCCACCATCAGCACTTACCATTTATTTACTGTGCACTAAATGTGTGTGGTATCTGGTTCCATTCCTGGTCTTTCAACAAGCTATTTGGCAGATGCTGAAGAAGGGTCCAGAAGACCCAAGAAACATCACTTACAATCCATTGGCAGCCATGGCCCATGCAAAGATTCAAAGTCCATGATTCTCATTTTGAAATTTTCAGCATAACTCCCTTTGTGGCAGCTACCTCCATTTTCTGTCATCATTTTCTGTTACAAAATAAACATAGGTCTAGGCATTCTCTCGGGAACCCTGAAGCTGACCTCGAAAGGTCTCTGATGCCTGGCTTATTAAAGCGGTGGAGAGAAGGGAGGTCTGGAAAATGCTTTTCAGGCAGCAGAGGGATTCTGTTTCCCCCTTGTAACCATTGGGGAAAAGATTTCCATGGGACTCTACAAGGTGGAGTAGGGTTGATGGCTCAGCAGTTAAAGGGGCACACTGCCCGTCTGGAAGCCGTGAGTTCCTAGAACCCACATTGGGCAGCTCACAACTGCCTATAACTCCAGTTCCAAGGGTATCTGATGCTTCTAGCCTCCATGGACACCTGCACTCATACACACACACACACACACACACACACACACACACACACACACACACACCCCTCACATACATAATTAAAAATAAATTCATCTTGAAGAAAGAAGAACACTACAGTGTGCGGACTGGGCTGTCCCTCAGAGCTAACATTGTATATCTAAGGCCTAAAAAGTTTGATGACTGGCCCCACTTCTCAGTTCAGAGCCTTTGCATAAAAAAAAAAAATCAGGAAAAACACAGGAAGCCATCTGGCCACAGGCCGCGTGTGCAACACACCCCATCACACCTGTCTTCATGTGTGCAATCACTCTCATGTCCCTGCCACCAGCCTCATCTTCTGCTGTGGTTCCCAGCTGGCACTTGGCCAGTCTCCCTTCTTCTCATGTGGAGGCTTACTGGTGACAGCAGCTGTGTGCACTAGTATTTCCTGTGTGCCTGGACTTGGACCGCGTGCTTCCTATGAATTAGCCCACTCGTTGCTTACAGGACCCATGTAAAGGAAGAGCTACTGTTGTACCTGTTTTGGAGAAAGAAAAACCTAGGCACTGAGATCCAAACCAAGAGTTCCTGCTTTTAACCAGTACGCCGTCTGAGAGTCAATGAAATACTTTGTATATGGATTGATTTTGTAAAATTGATGTTTGTGTGCGTGCATATGCATGCGTGTGTGTGTGTGTGTGTGTGTGTGTGTGTGTGTGTGTGTTATTTTGAGACAGGATCTCACTATTAAGCTATGTAGACCAGTCTGACCTCAAACTCACAAAAATATTCCTGCCTCTACTTCCAGAGTACTGAGATGAAGGGTGTGTACCACCATACCCTCAAAAGGTTATTTTTCAGCCCCTTACCAGAAGAAGGAGCCTTTTCTTAAATGTTGGAGAGGGTGCTGTAGGAAGAGAGATACGCAGCCCGAAGCGGGCATGAGAGATGTCCATTGGATGTGGCATTAAGTGCTCTACTATCTGGTCTGGACTGTCACTGTCTTTCTTAGTGTTTTCTGAAGCCAGTTCTCTTCTCCTGCCCAGTGTTCTGCACCGAAGCGGGGGGAAAACCAGTAGAGGCGAACAGACGAGATGATCGTAAGTGTTCACAGAGCTAGGCGCTTTCAGGATCTGTGATTCTGTATCCCTCGGGTCATCTTTGTGCGGGAAACTTGTGCTTATATTTCCTGATGAGGGAGTCTGATAGTCATCCATCATCCCCACGTGGGTCACGGATCTGCAAAGTCAACATTATGTCGCCTCTGCTAGTTATGTTGCATATAGAGAGGGCTGGGACAAGGAAGTGTCACCTCTTACACGCTTTGGAGCAACCCTACCACATGTATGAGTGAATGCACTCATGTATACAGGTGTGCATGCACATACAAAAACATATCATGCAGGTGCGCGCACACACACACACACACACACACACACACACTTCCACACCTTGGAGCTCTGCAATTCCCTACAGGGATTTTATTTTCCTCTCAGCCAATACAACCCCTGCCGCAAACTCATTTGGGTTTTGCTTGGTATGATAATACGTTCAGTTGAGGAGTTATATAATTGCAGATCCGACAATGATCTCTGGGCCGATTTCAAGTCAAAGCTATTTTTAATGGAATTGCCAGAGGATAGCAGGGAGGGGGCAAGGAGGAGAGATATTTAGAGTGTACTTTTTAAAGAGCCAATAAGTCTCCCAAAATTTTAGCCTCTGCATTTCTGAACCCAAGTTTCCAGGGAGGAAATTCCAGAAGGCCAATTAAATTGTAGCAGGTGTCTGTAGGAGCTGAGTTCGCTTCCTGCACAAACGTTTTTGTTTGGATGCTCTTCAGATAGTGACGCGATGACTAGACTAAGTCAAGAGAGCTGAGTGTTCTCTCAGCTCAGCCAGAGCCCTGTGTGTCCTTGAGGAAGTCCCGTCACCTATCAGTTGCCTCATCTGTAAGTGTGCCTAACTTCCCTTCCAACTCTAAAATCAGCTGATCCTCAGAGGTCAGCAGTGCGAAACCCTGCTACTGTGGGATGGCGTGTGATCCCCAAAGGTGAGACACCTTCTGTTCAAATTCTTTCCCCGACCCATGACTTCTCAGTTACTAGCTCTGGTACAACCTCTCCTAAGTATACAAGAACCTACAGGGTTATTTTAAAGAATTTCTTGAAGGAAAATGTAAAAAGCGCCTACTGTGAGGGTTACGAATGCCATCCAGGAAGAACATAGTTTGGGTTGTTCCCAGTGCAGGAAGTTTATGAAGCTTATTCCCATTTTCAGAGAAGACAATTCTATTAACACCTGGAGACACTGGGGGTGAGGGCACACTGTGGCATGATCAGGTTCGGCTGCGGAGTTCTTGGTCTGACTGAGTTTTCTGTAGCTGATCAGGTAAGCAAGCAATCATGAAACGCTCTAAAGCCTGTTGCTTGCTTTAGCGTAGATGTGGATCTCAGAACCAATTTCCAGCAATCCTGGCTTTATTGGTGCATGCTGATTTAGCCTGTGGGTGTAGTGTGGGCAATTTAGTGATTTGCCTCATTTTTAATCTCACCTTCCCTTTTGCAGGGCCATTTTCTCTGTAGTCAAGGATCAACTTTGAGCTAGGAATGGCTAAGAAACAGGCTTTTCTGGAATACAAATGACTTTGTGAATAAATAAAGATTTAAAAAATGGAAACAGGAGGAGTTCTTGGCTTTATTGCAATTGGTAATAAACTCATGTAACTCTGATACACCGCTCAGAACAGCCATGACGTGTGGAGTCTAGCTCCAGACCATGTTTCCTAACCACCCCCTGAGCTTGAGACTCACTGGGCACAAAGAACCGTGTCTCCCAAAAGTTCAAACCACCCAGTGTTTCAGAATATAATCTTATTTGCGAATGAGTCTTACCATTGTAACAATTTAAATCAGGTCACGTGAGAGTCGGAGGGCCCTACTTCTAGTATGACTAGTGTCCCTGTGAAGGAGGGAAACAGACACAGACGTGCAGACAGGGGAAGCCACCACATTTGCAAGCCAGGGAACGCTGAGTGCGACCTTGAGATGACAGGAAGTCGTGACGCTAGCTGTTGTCACCAACACCCAGTCCTGCTCTCTGGTCCCACCTAGACTGTCAAGGCTGCGTCCTGATCTACCACTCTTCTCCTGTGGGTGCCCCATCCCATCCGCTCAGTGACTATTCAAATCCTTCTGCTTTTCTCAGGGCTCCTATTCCACCCCACCCGCCCTATCCTCAAAAGCAATGACGCCATGCTTCTTACCTCGGCCCTCCGTGCACATCCATGCAAGGTATTTGGCTCTTGCTTCCCTTCCCTGCTGTCCTCGATCCCAAACTCTCTCTAGAAATGTCACAGGGCTGTTCTACCAGCTCTTCTTGACCAGTGGCTAGCCTCAGTCTCCCCTCCTCTGCCCTGCCCACCTCTATTTTTAATATCATCCTACAAACAGATTCATTCTCTCTTAAAACCAAGTCAGAAAACAAATACATTTCCCAAACAACTGCCTGTTTTTTCCACTTCTCTTCAGATTTCTTCACAAAGAGGTTTATCATTGCTCCTGCTTTGGCAGCTTCTTACAGATGGCTTCTGTTTTTGCCCACCACTGTTCTATTCTCTCGAAAGCTTTGCAGGGACTTTGCAGGAAAAAAAAAAAACAATAGATTTCTCCCTAGTAATATTAAAGACATTGAAGATATTGTATTAATTTTCAGAGAATTTGATAATTATAAGCATCCCATTTAGTCTTGCACCTTAACATAAAACTTCCGAATCTTGCAACTATATCATTAATACATGCATTACCTGTGTATGAGTTAACATGGTTCACGTGTTCTTTCTTTTCCTAAGATTTCCTTTTAATTATGTGTGTGTGTGTGTGTGTGTGTGTGTGTGTGTGTGTGTGTGTGACTGCATGTGGGTACATGCAGGTTCTCGCAGAGGCCAGTGGCATAGGATCCCCTGGAGCTGGAGTGGCAGATGGTCGTGAATCACCTAATGTAGGAACTGAGAACCAAACTCCAGTCCTTTGAAAGAGCAGCAGATGCTCCTAACCACTGAGCCACCTCTCCAGCCTCCATTCACAAGTTCTTTGCAGCATTCATTAACTGACCATTCTCCTCTTAGCACTCTCCACCCTGAGTGGTCTCTGGTTCGCCTCCCAACCCTCTGTTCCTTCTTCCTGTCTTTCCCCTTTTCCTCTTCTTCTGCCCACATTCTTTTCTCACTATACTAGCCATCCACTTACGAGTCACCTCATGGCTCCTGTAGGTTCACTGAATGGTGCACAGCTTCCTGGCCATGGTGCGGGCTGTCCTGACAGTCTCCAGATTCTTTACTACCCACCCACCAGGCAGTTCTGTCTGCCTTAGAGCCAACAGACACCTCACTCTCGGTGCACCCAAGACTGGACTTTTTGTCTTTCCTCAAGCGCTTTTCTATGTGTTCTTTCTGCAGCCGCTTCTTCATCCCTCCTGCCACCCTCTCTGGTAAGCGTGGGGATACCAAGGGTTCTCCATGCTCCATCTCCCAGTTCCATCCTCTCCTCCTACTTCCACTTCTAGCCACATCAATGTCAGCTGTGTTCTTTCATCTCTAATCTTTGCTCTAATCGGTGATCCAATCCTCAAGGTTCTGGACCCAGACTTTCCCTCAAACATAGTTACCTTTTTTTTGGGGGGGGGGCAGTGGTAAAATTCCCTAGTACTACCAAAGAGTCTCTAATTACATTTCAACTAAACCATGCTGTGAATTACTGGTTGTTTTTTTTCTTCTGTGAGCCAGTGTCAACTTAAATGCTCAGAGGAAACAATTCCCAAGTACTACTTGAGCTCTGAGTTAGAGGAAACACTACTACTCTACCCTACTAAATAGTGAAAGCATTAATCTGCAGCAGGACTCGGATTGGTCTGAAGATGGCCTCCAGATCTCTGCCCGTGATGCAGCTGTGTCTCCCACTCCTTAGATGTGCCCTTGCTCAGCTTCTCCAGCACTAAAGAGGCCTTCTGCCTCTGCCTTGATCCCTGACCCATCCCTGGATGGATTTATCTGTCAAAATCCAGGGCATACATAAAAACGCATCCCAGATTATCAGCACCATCCTCACCACTGCTACCTGATCCTATGTTTGAACAGTTTCATGTTTTCTTTCTTTTAAAAAGATGTTTATTTGTATGGTGTGTGTGTGTGTGTGTGTGTGTGTGTGTGTGTGTGTGCCTGTGTCTGTGCATATGTCTATGCATCACCTTTACATAGGAGCCCTTGGAAGTCAGAAGAAGGCATCAGATTCCTCTGGAACTGGAATTACAGTTGTCTGTGAGCTGCCATGTGGATTCCAGAAATTGATCCTGGATCCTCTGAAAGAGCAGTAAGCTCTCTTAATCACAGAACCATCTCTCATTCCAGTTTCACATTTTCTTAAAAAAATATTTTCATATATTCTTTCCCAACAAAGCCTCACTGAAGCCCTGGACTGTGGGGTGGGGGGTATTAGTCTTTAGACAAAGTATGAACAGGTAGATGGCTAGCCGGTACACCACCGTCTTTGGACTCTTCCCTGGAGCTCTCTTGCCACTTAGCACAGTGGCCCCCTGTGCTGGTTGTTTGCACCCTGGTCATCTCCTTCCTTCTGTCTGGAGCCTTGCTTGTGATGATAAATGAGAAGAATGCTTGTCTCTGTATCGTGTTTGATGGGTGACAAAATGTTTTCAAATTAAGCACAACCTTTAATCCTCAAGTGTTCATCACTTAGCAAGGATGGTCTTGTTTTAGCATCCAGACACTTTTCTTGAGCTAAATGCCCTTGTTAGAGTTGGCACAGGGTCTCATCTGTAGAATGAAGGCGGTTTTTATAAATTGCTCATAGAAGCTTGAAAACTGAGTACTTGAATGAATATCTGACCCATATTCGCCAGTGTGCAAATTAAGCGTGGTCTTTGTGTGTCTCCATATTACAGAACTAAAGCCGGTCAGCTAGAGGAAGGGGGTCGTGGACTTGATATAAAAACCTTAGAGCAACCCAACACTACACCTCTCTTCAGACTTCATAAGCACTTGGTTTCTATGTCAGGGACAGAGGACATTTCTACATTAACAAGAAGGAAGGGATGGCTACATAGACTATATTCTTTAATTATTCCTCAATTTAAAAGTAGCTATTAAGAAGCTCCCCATGCTTAAGTGAACAGGACGTAACAGTGATGAAATCCTTTTTTTTGAGCAAGTTTCAGCCTTCTGGGGAAAACTGGATATATATGTATGTGTATGTGTGTGTATGTGTGTGTGTGTGTATGTGTGTGTATGTGTGTGTGGCTGTGAGCAGCATGGGAGAGTGACGAGTTTGAGAAGAGTGGGTGACCTTTACTTTGAGAGGCCTCTCGACAAATCAGCATTGACGATGGAACCTGAAAGAACAGTAGGAGTGAAACTGGCAGTTGTTGAGGAAAGAGCCGTCTAGAAAGAGAGAACATCAGAGGCCCCAGGTACAGAAGAGCTTAAGAAGAAATAACACTGAAGAGTCATTGCGGCAGGCCAAAGGGGAGATGGAGAAGAGGCCCCATATGACCTGAGGAGTTGGGACCGTCTCCTCCGTGCAATTGGGAGCATGGGAAACTGAAAAGAGTTGTACATTCTAGAAGAATGTGACTCCTGTTTAAAAGTTAATCTGTCTAAGGAAGGCAGAGTCTTAAATAGAATTTTGTACACTTGGACCACACTACCAAGAGCAACAACGACCCTAATTCAGAGCAAGTCCCCATACCAAGCACGCTGTGGAGACAAAACTCTAATTTAGAAAGGATACATTTGCTTGTTCTCTAGCAGGCACCCAGCAGTAATCCATCTGGAGAGGAACCAGGGATGAGGAGGGGACAAGGCCACACTAGAGTCAGCTTGTGGGGCTAGGGATACTGAACGGGTGAAGACGGGAGGGGTGCCGAACCCTTGTCCTCGGTTTTCGTTCACACAGAGCTGAGTAATACAGGGGAAAATGCGCTCCCCGTTTCCGTTCAGTGGCTGGAGGGGACTGGGAAGAGAATCTCAGAAATACCCCTGCCTGTTTGTTCAGTCATTTGGTGGGCTCTGATGGAGCCTCTACTGCGATGCAGGCTCTATAGAGCATTGCCATATGGCGGAAACTGACGGGCACAACCCTGACCATCATCATAGTGGAGATGGGGGAACTGAAAGAAGCTCATGTTGGAAGTCATCGTGAACCTGTCCAGAAGTGGAAAGATGAAGGACAAGAGTATCCATTGATGCCAAAAAAGTCTATCAGAGGCAGGAAAATGACTTGTAGGAGCTGCCCTGAATAATGAAAGATTTAGAGGAAGGAATATAGGCAGGAATGATCTAAGTGGCAAATTTATCTGCCCTGGTACCTCACTCTCTATCCTTTTCTATGAAGCCCCGATTTAAAGGGTTCTTAAGTCATTCCAGGATAGCATACCAAAAAGAAGGCTTCTCTTCAGGTTTGCAGGCTTCCTATGGCTTGCCCCTAGTGTAGAAAGCTGCCTAAATAAAAGGATGTGCTTCAGTCCCCTGGGGCTGCTGAGATTGTGTGAAGAGCCCCACCTCCCCCCTGCACAGTATTGGCTTTAGTTAATCTACCACAGCATCACTGCATATCCAGAGGCCAAGGCTGTGTGCACAGGGTAAGCCAACTGTCTCCCTGCACAGAGACTGAAATGCCTTGGATGTCCTTGTCAGTGGGATCTGATGTATAGATCCGAGCCTACAATGTGCCGTGGCTGCTGGCAACATTTATTACAACCTGAATGTGAAATGTGCTATTCTATTCAAGGGTTCTGATAAAAATTATCAGCCGCAGTGGATGTAGAAGGAACCTGGTTCTACTGTGGCTGACCAGAATTGTCTTGTTTTCCTATTTCTATGTTACTAAATACTGTCTTCTTTCAGTCCTTGGGTGTAGTTTATTTGGTTTTCTATAGACCGGCAGACTAGCTTCAATCCTATTCTGTTGTCAGTTCAAAAGGGCCCACAATCTGTCCTAATCTACCCTTCCTGGGTCCACCCCTCTTGTACTTGATTGCTTTGCTCATGAATGCCATGATACCTGTGGGGTCTCCAGCTCATTTCTCTCCATCACACAGGTCCTTTTGCTTACCACCAGGGTTATTTTCCTCATCTTTTATGACCCTGCTGACATTTCAACACTTCTCAAATTTCTCCCCTCCCCTCCCCCACCTGCAGATCAGGCCCCATGCCTGACATTGGGGTTGCAAAGTATCATCAAATCTCCACGGTCTGGTAGGAAGTGGGATCTAGGTGCAACTTCCTTCAGCAGAGGTATAAAAGACTGTATGGAAGAAAGCATTTAACATCAAACTACATCAAACTAAACATGGTGGATAGCCCACCAAGATGAGCTTCCTGGTCTGCTCTAGTAATGACATCATTCCATCCTGGCTTCCTTCTGGGCACAATGATTCCATCTGTTCTAAAATGAATGCCATTGCCATTCTCCTCACCAGAGCAGCGGCCTAGCTGCCACTATGATCACACCATTAAATCCAAGTTACTCATGCAGAAGTTTTCCAGAGTAGCACTGTATGTGGCGATTGTACGTGGCGTGGAGAAGTCTTCAGTGTGTAAAGGTAACACTATATTGTAAGACTTCTGCCCCCATCCAACGTGGCTACCATTTATAGATATCAAGCGCAGCCTTTTAAAAACAGTTTTTCATAAAAATAAAGATACATGAGAAGATAGCAACACAGATGATTTACAAAATGAGTTGTACTTAATTGAATGTTAGATAAGACACATGTGGCATAAGAATGAGAAAGCTGTGGCCAGTGTCATATCTTTAATATTGCCATGGTTCTAACTGATGTTCCTGTTCTTTCTTCTGAGCTTTCAAGGTCACGGTTTTTACATAGTCTACCAACTGTTCTCAGACTCTGCATTAGAAAGTCTGTATCTTGTATTTCCAGTAACCTGATTTTCTTAGACAATTTATGCAACCCTCTCTTTTGCCATTTTACTTCCCCTGGTTTGTAGAAACTCACTTCCATGGAGAGATCAATACCACACTGGCTTGATCACTATGGCATTTCAGTAAGTGGTGTGAGTCCTTCAACGTTGCTCTTCTCTTTCAAAGATTGTTCTAGGCCTTTTATATGTCTATATTCATTTCAGGATCAGTTTGTCCAGTTGGGGGATGTCTTGGTTACTTTCCTATTGCTGTGACAAAACACCATGGCCAGGGCAACTTATAAAAGAAAGCATTTAATTTGGGGCTCATGGTTCCAGAGGGTTAGAGTCCATGGCCATCACGGTGGGGAGCATGGCAGTAGGCAGACAGACATGGTGCTGGAGCGGTAGCTGAGAGCTTAATCTGGCCACAAGTGTGAGGCAGAAAAAGTGAGACAGAGACAGAGAGAAAGAGAACTGTCTGGGAATGGCGTGAACTTTTTAAACCTCAAAGCCTACCCCAATGACATGTCTCCTCCAACAAGGCCACACCTCTTAACCTTCTCCAAACAGTCCCACCCACTGTGGAAAAGATGTTTAAACATAAGAGCCTAAAGAAGCCATTCTCATTCAAACCACCACATTCCACTCTGTGGCCCCCATAGGCTTGTAACTACATGATAATGCAAAATGCATTTAGTCCGACTTCAAAATTCCCAATAGTATTTCATGATCTCAACATAGTTTAGAAGTTCAAAGTCTCTTCTAAGACTCAAGGTAAACTCTTAATTATGACCGCTGTAAAATCAATAAGCAAATTACATGCTTCCAACATACGATGGCACAACATATATATCCAAAAGGGAGGAGTAGGTTTATGGTGAGGAAATACGGAAACCCAGCAGGGCTAACTCCAAATCCTGTAACTCCATGTCTGATGTCAAAGGGCTTAGATGCCTTGGCCCTTCCAGCTTTGCTGACTGCCAGGGACCTTCACAGTTCATTTGTTTGTCTGATGTTTTTGTTTTCAAATGGTTTGTACCACTGGCCCGGAGCTCACACTGCAACTCAGGTTGGCCTAAAAGTTGTAATCCTCCTGCTTCAGCCTTCCAAGTGCTGTGATTGTAGGTATGTGTCATCATGCTTGGGTTCAATTTTTATTTTTAAAATCTGGCTGTGATTATGATTAGGAATATGTTCTTGACAAACGTGCCAGCTTGGCTAGAAGAAAAACCTTAACAATATGGGAGCTTTCATCCTATGGACACACGTCTTTCCATTCACTTAGATATTTAATTTCTCTCTGGGATGTTCTGTTTTGTACATTGCGTGTGTGCACATGTGTGGGCATGCATGTATGTAGAAGACAGGGATCAACTTTGGGTGTCTTTCCTCAGGAGTCATCCACCTTTAGGTTTCATTGACCTGGTACTCTCCAAGTAGGCTAGGATAGCCGGGTAAGGAACCCCAAGTCTCTGCCTTCCCAGTGCTAGGATTACACGTGTGTGCCACTATGGCTAGCTACTTTTTTACTTGGCTGATGGGCATATCAAATGCACATGCTTGTCCTTGCAAAGCAAGCCCTTTACCAACTGAGCTGTCTCCCTGTTTTGGGTGTAGACATCATAATATGTTTTGTTAATTTTATCTCAAAAAATTTGAAGGTTTTTATTTTCATTTCAAAGAATTGTATATGATTTGTTTATCTACCTGCTCGTTTGCTTATTTATTTATTATTTTGAGATGAGGTTTCACGTCACCCAGGCTATCCCAGAACTCACTATGTAGCTGAGGCTGACCTTCAGCACCTGACCTTCCTGTCCCCACCTCAAGAGTACTGAGATTACAGGCACATCTAGATGAATTTCCTGATGTCCGTGCTTGCTGGAAATAGATAAAAATACACTTGCAATTTTTGTTCTCTAGATAGCTTGTGCCTTGCTACCTAAGTTCATCTAGCAACCAGTAGTTGTTTTATATTTTCTCAGGGACTTTAAAAACTGGCTATCATAGGGCAGGTAACTGAATTGGGAAAGTGCTTTCCTAGCATGCGGAAACCCCCAGGTTCAGTCACAGCACCACATAAGACAGGCAGAGCCGTAGAGGCCTCAGAAAGTGGAGACAAGAGGAGCAGAGGTCAAGGCAATCCTCAGCCATGTAACAAGTTCCAGGCCACGCCAACCTGTGCTGCATGAGGACCTGTATCAAAAAGAAAAAAAAAAAGCGCAAATAATTTTAGTTCTTTCCTGTCTTTATGCCACACCTTTCTTTTTTTGTGTGTGTTTGCACTGGTTAGGATTGAGATATTCTATTTTGATGCCTGCTTCCTTATCATTTCGTCCTTATCTGTCTTCCTCACCATTTACCATGACGAGGAACTGAATTTTGTCAGGTTTTTTTTTTTTTTCTGTATCGTTTCACAGGCTCATACTGTTCTGCTTCTTAAAGTTATTAACACGGTTTAACTCCATATGTTGATTCATAAACTTCCATTGTTGATATAAATCCTGCCTGGTAATTGCATACTGTTGTTTGACCTCACACTGTTTTGTTAAAGGCCTTTTCCATGTATTTTCATGAGAGAGGCTGAGGATGTAGCTCTGTTGGCCGAGTGCTGCCTAGTGTGCATGAAGCCTTGGGTTGGATCCTCGGCGTCACTACACCAATGATGGCATACATAGGCTTGGTACTGAAAAAGTAAAAATAAAATGCCCGTCTCTGTTTTTCTCTATTTCCATGAGAGGCGCCAGCCTGCGGCTTTCTTCTCCTGTGAGGTTTGCTCACACAAACCTTCCTCTAAGGAGTGGAGGACAAGGTTATACAGCCTCACAGAATAAGTCAAGAAGTTCTCTCTCCTTTGTTTTCTGAGATTTTGTGTCACTTCGAAATTATTCTTTTCTTTAGACAGGCAACTGAATGTACCCGTGAAAGCATTTGGACTTAGAATTTCCATGTAGGAAGTTTTTTGACAGAGAATATCATTTCTGGTTGTCCTATACCAAGTGATGAGCCCCTGAAATCATATACATGCAACCAACACTATCAAACTTAGCAGGTTTTACTTATACACTTATGCATTTATATATAAATACAAACAGGAACAATAAAAGGAGGCCAGATATTTGAGGAGGGAGCACGGGAAGAGTTGGAAGAAGGAAAGGGAGTGGGGGGAAATGAGGTAATTATATTTCATAATAATTTTTAAAAGATGGAATTTCTTTAATACATGTTATTTATATGTTCTATATTACCTTGCATCAATTTTTTAAAAGATTTATTTATTTATTTATTTATTTATTTATTTATTTATTTATTTATTATGTATACAGTATTCTGCCTGCATGTATCCCTGCAGGCCAGAAGAGGGCACCAGATCTCATTACAGGTGGTTGTGATCCACCATGTGGTTGCTGGGAATTGAACTCAGGACCTTTGGAAGAACAGCCAGTGCTCTTAACCACTGAGCCATCTCTCCAGCCCACCTTGTATCAATTTTAGTGAATTGTGTTTTATTATTAATTTTTTTGTGTATTAATTTTTTCTGTGTGTGCGCACTTGTGAATCTGTGTGTATGAATGTTTGTGTATATGAGTGCCGGTACCCACGTGCCATGGTAACATGTGGGGTCAGAGAACTTGGAATGTCAGTCCTCACCCTCCATCTTGTTTAACTCAGGGTCTAATTGTTGGTTGCTATTATATATATGCTCGGCTCGCTGGCCCATAAGTTTGTGGGAATACACAGTCCAGTGTGTATGTGTGTTATGTGTGTTTATGTGTGTATGCATGTGTGTGTGTGTGTAATATATACAGATATATACAACTTGCTCAGTTTAAAGTTGGTCATATGTATATGATTTCAGCCTGACCATGTGGTATTGGATAACCAGTTGCTGTGCTCTTTCCTGGGGAACTGTTTCTCCCACTCTCAGCACTCCTTAGTTGCCTGTAGTTCTTTGTCTATGTTTGGGGCCCCATGAGATTTATCCTATTGTGTTAGCATGTCCATTGGTCCTGTGCTTATTCAGGTCTTGTTGAGGCATCGTGGGTGATGCTTCCCTGTCAATCCTAGGAGACTCACTCTCACAGCAGATTACCCAGTTCTCTTACATCTTTCTGCCTTCTCTTCCACGATGTCCCCGAGCTTTGTGTGCAGGAGTTGTGTTGTAGGTGTATCAGCTGAGACTGGGCACTGCGTGACTATTTTGTTTCCTGCCTTTTAACTGGTTGTGGTTTTCTGAAATTGTCTCCATCTGTTGCAAAGAGAACGTGCTTTGATGAGAGGTGAGAGTTACACGTATTTGTGGGTATAAGGATAAGTTTTAGAATGCAGTTAGGAATTATGCAGTTAGGAATATAAGCCAAGTCTGACTACCTAAGTTTGATTCCTGGTAGCCTCTTGGTGGAAGGAGAGAACCAACTCCTTTAAACTGCCCCCCTAACCTTTATATGCATGTTGTAGCATGCAAAATTAATTAAACATTTAAAAAAGAACCAGGTTGAACTTGTGCTTCTGGCCACTACAGTGTTCCTAGAATTGATCTGTGTGGTTGAAAACAACCTTGAAACTAGGGGGGGAAATCAGCAGGGCCAGGTGGTGCACATCTGTATGCACATCCCAGCACTTGGTAAACTGAGGCAGGAGGCTAGCTGGAGACCAGTTTGAGCTACTTAATTATACCCTGTGGCAAAAACTCTGGATATAACTGAAGAAATCATTTTCAGGCATTGGACACCAAGGAATGCAAAATACGATCCTTGTGAGAAAGGAAATACATCAAGCAACAGTATGAACAGTATGGTCCCCTCCAACTTGTCCAGCCCTCCTTCCTGGAGATGACTTCCTCTTTCGGAACAGGTCAAAAGTTCTGGGTTGTTGAGGTAGATGGAATTTGTAGGGTGGAGGTCCTGAGAAGAGGAGCTGTACAGGAGGCAAGGGAAGGGTGTTGGGGAGTTCAAAGGTTTCCATGGGGGTTCCCTGCGGGCCTTTGGCTGAGAACTGAGCTACACACAAACACAAACACTGGCAAGGGTCCACAAGGCCCAGCAGCCATCTCTTCCTGCAGGCTTGGGAGTGAATGATGACCACGCTGGCAGCAGGGGCAGGCAGACATTTGGGCCTGGGGAATGGCTCAGAATTAAACATGCTTACTGCTTTTGCAGGGGAGCTGAGTTCAGTTTCTGGCACCCATGTCAGGAGAATCTCAACCACTTGTAACTCCAGTTGCAAGGGATCTGACTCCTCTGTTCTCCATGGTCACCTGCACACACATGCACATATATACCCACAGGTATACACACATAATTAAACGTAATTTTTGAAAATCTTTTTTAAAAATATGTTAAAATGTAATCATTGTGAGTGAATGATGAAGAATCTAAGCTAAGGAATGAAAACTATGAAGAAAAACCTAGAGGTTGGAGATGTAGTTTAATGGTGGTTGCATGTGTGTGGCATGTCCAAGGTCTTGGATTCAACCCACACCATCCAAACAAAACACACTAAAGGAAAGAACCAGAGAAATTCTAGGTCCAGAGTGGAAATGGTATAATAAAGGACAAGTGAGTGTCGGTAGAGAGAGCGTGACAATCCATTCTGAAGAGCAGACAAAAATGGTCTGAAAAATAGTACATGGTATATCAGACCATCTAAGCCGAGTGTAACTACAGTTCCAGGAGGAGAAGGCAGAAAATAAGACAGCAAACACAAGGTTTTAGAGACACTCAGACCACTAAGTAGGATGGATCCAAAGCAATCATATTCTGCTCATCATCCTGAACCTGTCAACAACCACAGGAAAAGAGAAGTCTTGAAGGGCGGCAAAGAAAAGAACATATTATATTTGGAGAAATAACCGTGAGTGGGCCTCTTCATGAAAAGCAGGAAAGGATGGCAACGGACGCCAAGATCATGGGCAAACTGCCCAGCCTAGATTTCTGTGTCCATTGATTCTACGTTTTAGTAAAGACATGATAAGATATGCTGTGGTGGATTGAATGAGAATAGGCTCATATATTTGGATGTTTGGTTTCCAGTTGGTGGACTGTTTAGGAAGGCTTAGGAGGTGTGGCCTTGTTGGAGGAAGTGCATCACTAGGAGTGGGTTTTAAGGTTTCAAAAGTCCATGCCAGGTCCAGCCTCAACCTCTCTTTGCCTCCTGCATGTAGATGTGGAAGGAAGCTCTCAGGCACTGCTACAGTGCTCTGCCTGCCTGCCCTCACACCCCCTGCCTGCCCTCACACCCCCTGCCTGCCCTCACACCCCCTGCCTGCCCTCACACTCCATGCCTGCCCTCACACTCCCCACCTGAATGGTCATGGACTCGCCTTCTGAAACTGTAAGCAAGTCCCCAATTAAATGCTTCCTTTCATAAGTTTATTTGGCATTGGTATTTCATCACAGCAATAGAACAGTAACTAAGACATATGTTGATAGTCACAAACTGTAAACTAGAATAGAAATGGCATCAAATGGAGACAGGTCTACAGACAGACCATCAAGTCAAACAGAAAAGAATGAAAAAAAAAAAAGCAGAAATGGTAAGTGTGCGTTTTCTATTCTTATCACGCAAATGAGAGTTTGGAGCAAAAATTGTAATGTTTCGTTATGGCACATGAAAGGAGGCACAGAAGGGTACAGATTGCTGCAGGGTTCTTGTATTTTATATGAAGCAGTGCAGTATCATCTTTTAGATCATGTTGATGAGTTCAAGTTGTTTTTTGTCATCCCAGCAGCAACCAACAAAAAAATAATTCAAAGAGGTACGGGGAGTGAGCCAGCAGAGGAATTAAAATAGAATAATAAAATTAATTTTAAAGGAGCAATAAATGTGGAATTGAGAAATAATAGCAATACAATATGAAAGTATGACAGATAATAAAATGATGAAGTTAAATGCAACTATAGTATTGAGCATATTAAATGAGAAGGCAGAAATAGACAAGAGTAATAAACATAATAGAGACATAGCAAACTATGAATTATTCACAAACATGCACTTAAATACAAAAATATAATAGGTTTACAGTAAAGTGATGAAAATATAAACTATGCAAATATTAATCATAAAAAGATAAAGTTGATAGACTAAAATCAGCCAAAGAATTCAAGACTAGAAAATTTCTTCAGATAAAGAGGGACATTTCCATCAACAACTAGGAAAAACTCTGGTTCATCAGGAAGAATGATTGTAAGCATATGTGTCTAAGACCAGAGTTTCAGATAATATGGAACAAAAATTGTCAGAACTAAAGAGAAACAGCCAGGCCTGCAATCCTAGGGCAGACTTCCTAATTTAGCCTTTGTCTTGGTAAGTCATGAGCTACCTCAACAAAGTCTAGTAAGCTATACATGATGTGAATCACATTTGCTGTGGTCTCAGTCATTTAGACTGTTCTGTACTAGCTACTGTAAAGAGCAGCTCCTCTTGAAAAGCACACATCTTATACAGGAGTCAAGATCAAAAATTTTATTTCAACTCTGGTTTTGATAAACATACCAACAGAAGTTCCTTCATTTTTGTTTTTGTTTTTTGTTTGTTTGTTTGGTTGGTTGTTTGGTTGGTTGGTTGGTTGGTTTGGGTTGGGTTTTTGTTGTTGTGTTTGTTTGTTTGTTGTTTGTTTTTTGTTTGTTTTAGGCAGGTTCCTCTGTGTAACAACCCTGTCTGTCCAGGAATTCACTTTTTAGACCAGGCTGGCCTCAGACTCACAGAGCTCTGCCTGCCTCTGCCTCCCAAGTCCTGGGACTAAAGGGGTGTGCCACCAAACCTGGCTCAGAAGTTCCTTATAAGATATAAATTCTCCCTTCCTCTCCCTCTTCCTCTTCCTCCCTCTGTCTTCCTCTTTTCCTGTATCTTGCAGATACTTGTACATGTATGGGCACATATATGGAGACCAGAAGTCAACACTGGGCATTAGTATTTGGGAGCTGTCCTCCTCATTTTTTAACACAAGGTCCTCAATGGGACCTGGAACTTTCAGATTAGGTTAGGCTGGCTGGCCAGTGAGTCTCAAAGATCCACCTGACTTTGCCTTCCCAAGACTGGGATTACAGGCATATACTTCTGAGCTTGGCTTTTTTACATGGGTGCTGGAGGGCAAGCTTGGGTCCTCATGCTTGAACTGAGCTCTCTCTCCAACATCCCCACCTCCACCTTTTTTTAGACAAAGACGATGATGCCAAAACTCAGCCATTAGTCTCAAAGCCCTACAGTTATTTAAGCGCTATTGTCCCTGTGTAGAAGTTATGTGCTGGGCGGGACATTCTCCAGCCCCTTCCTCAGAACATCTGGCTAAGGCTAAGAACACCATGTGGCTGATCCAGGTTTAACCTTGACCTCATAAGCACCTTCTTCTCATAAACACTACCTTCCCAGTACCCTTTGGCTCAGCAGCCCAGTTATTTATTTCAAGGGACAGCAAATATAATGTCAGTGTCTCTCCAGGGCAGTTGAACTTGGCAAGTTACATAGTCATCTATAAAATGTGAAGGAGAAAAAAAGATAGACCACATGGGGTTTGGTTTGATTTTGAGAAAAAGTCTCTCTATGTAGCTCTGGCTGTCCTGGAACTTGCTATGTAGAGCAGGCTGGCCTCCAATTCACAGACATCTGCCTAGCCCTGTCTCCCAAGTGCTGAGCTTAAAGGCATGTGCAGACATGCCCAGACCCCACAGGATCTGTTTCTAAGTGTGTTCTAGAGATGATAGGTAAATCAGCACAGGGTTCTAATGTACTAATATTGCTTTTAAGGGCAGTGGTTTTCAACCTTCCTAGTGCTGTGACCCCTTAATACAGTTCCTCATGTTGTGGTAAACAGCAACCATAAAATTATTTTGTCACTACTTCATACTGTAATTTTGCTACTGTCATGAATTGTAATGTAAATATCTGATATGCAACCCCCCAAGGGGGTCATGACCCACGGGTTGAGAACCCTTGGTTTAGAGGTTCTTGTGTGTAAGGACTCTAGCACTGGCTGTGATTTGCATGAGTAGCATTGACAGCACCTCCACAGTCCAGTGTGTTAGACGTCTTAGTTACTGTTCTACTGCTGTGAAGAGACACCATGATTAAGGCAGCTTACAAAGAAAAAAACAACAACAACAACAACTTTTAACAGGGGCTTGATTACAGTTTCAGAGGGCGAGTCCATGATCATCGTGGTGGGGAGCATGGCAGCAGGCATGGTGCTGGAGTGGAGCCGTAGCCAAGAGTTTACATCTGATCCATAAGCCAGCCTGAGGGCAGAGAGAGAGAGAGAGAGAGAGAGAGAGAGAGAGAGAGCGCGAGAGCGAGAGAGCGCTAGCTCAAAACTGGGCCTGAATACTTTTGAAACCTCAAAGCCCACCCCAGTGACACACTGCCTCAACAAAATCACACCTCTTAATCTTTTCTAAACAGTCCACCAGCTGGGAAAGAAACATTTAAACATATGAGCCCATGGGGGCCATTCTCATTCAAACCATCACATTCAGGATTCCCATGCCCACGGAGCGCACAGTGGCCTGAGAATGCTGGGGATTCTAATTCCTGGATCTGCCGCAAGGACTCAAGTCTAACAAAGACTAAAACCAAGAGGCAAACTATGTGTGATCCAGATAATTGCTGAAAACAATGTGGGTCCTTTCCTGCCACCCTTCAGACTTATTTCCACATCCTTCCCAGTGATAGTTCTGACAGGCATTTGTAGGGCAGGCATGTGACTGCAGTTGGAGGTAGATGCTTGCAATCTCAGCACTGGAGAGACAGACAGGTCAGTCAAACTAGTCTACTAGACAAGTTCCAGGTCAGTGAGAGGCCTCTTCCCCCCAAAAGAAAGATGGATGGTGCCTAAGGAATGACAGTGGAGGCTGTTCCCTGGTCTCCACACGTATGCACAGCCATGTTCACCCCCCTCACAGGAATATAGGGATATACACATGGGGGGGGGGAGAGAGACTAAACTTTAACCTTTAAAGAAAATTTAGCTACATGCCATAAAGCCACCAATCTAATCCATGGATGAACTAGAATTTGAAATGACATCAGTCTGGTCCTATGGCCATTCAGGGACCATCAGACTATTCCTGCACATAAAGAGAGTAAATATAGTCTTTGTGGTCCCTATTGGGTATTCTTCTTCTTTTGGGGGAGGGGCTTGAAAGTGTAAAACCACTATGGATGCACAAATCTAGCAAAAACAGCTCCTCGCCAAATTGGCACACAGCTTTGTGGTGCCCGCTTTTTATCCAGTATGAACACTACTACTTAGCATGCGTTAGTATGTGGACAGTGGGAGCTCACAAGGAACTGCTCAGGGCCCAGGAGAGGAAGCAGAATTACAGTAGGTACCACCCCTGCCGGGTGACAGGAGATCGGGCACCAGACAAGCACCTGGCCGCTGTGCCAGCCAAGGTTTCAGCTTTCTCTGTGAGATTCTTTGAGGAACATCACGACTCCAGCAGCCAGAGCTGGAGGGAAATGACTCCTCAAGGGAGCAGAGAACCTGCAGGGAAGAAAATGTCTTTGCGTCTAGCTGACCTTTCTCCTCTCTACTTTCTTGATCTTCATCAACAAGCCCTGGAGTCAGCAGCTTTTTATTTTTATACTTTAATATTTTTTTCCCAGCTGCTGAGTGTCCGTTTGAGAGACTCCAGTGGTAAATATTTACCTCAAGCCTAAAATAAACTCTGGTCCCCTTGCCACGTTCACGTAGGGTGGTTCTCAGAATGTTGCTGACCAGAGCGGCTGCCTGTCGCCAGCCAGCGCCGTCTGTGGCTGCAGGCTGAACCCCTTCCAGAAAAAGTTGCTGGGTCAAGGGGATTCTTGGGACTCCCCACTGTCCCCGTGTACCCAGCATCTCCATCTCCTCTCTGCATGGCCCCCTGCCCTGTTCCTTTCCCCGGCACAGACATATCCGTTTGCCTGGCAAAAGGATTCTTGTTTCCATGGAAGCCTCATTAAATCTACATCTTGCTCAGTCTGGGTTTGATCACAGCTGCCAGAAGTATTTTTAGTCCATGCGGTTGCGTAATGAGATGGGAATTGGAGAGGGGGGCCATATGGACAGAGAGAAGATATATATTTTATAAAGGTAGAAAATGAAGGCAAGCTCAGGGGCAAAGGGTTTGAAGGAAGGGGGAAGGGTGGGGCATGTCTCTTGGGCAGCAGAGGCTGATGTACTCTGGCTTGATGCTTCCCGCTGGAAGCCAGCCCAGGGACGTTTGCCACGACAACTGTTGTGGTCATATGTCCAGGGAACCTCTGATCTCCCTTTCCATGAGCTCAGCTGGCTCCTGCCAGGGTGTCACTTAAGCTGGGGTGTGAGTGCCGTCACTGGGTTTCCCTCTCGGGAGCAAAGGACAGGCAGGACTGAGGGCTGGTGATCGGGGG